>AWOL01S0007278.1:430946-497842 GCA_000715115.1 Nicotiana otophora
GTACAAGAATGATTCAATTTGTCCTTGTGTCTTTATAAAAAGATCTGGATCTAAATTTGTTATAATCGCCGTGTATGTTGATGATTTAAATATCATTGGAACTCCTAGGGAGCTTCATAAAGCAGTAGACTATTTAAAGAAAGAATTTGAAATGAAAGATCTTGGAAAGACAAAATTTTATCTTGGTCTACAAATTAAGTATATGAAAGATGGAATTTTTGTCCATCAATTAGCATACACTAAAAAGATTTTAAAGCGATTCTATATGGATAAAGCACATCCATTGAGTACCCTGATGGTTGTGAGATCACTCGATATAAATAAAGATCCATTCCGACCTCATAAAAATAATGAAGAGCTTCTTGGTCCTGAAGTACCATATCTTAGTGCAATTGGTGCACTAATGTATCTTTCTAACATTACAAGGTCTCACATAACTTTTTCAGTTAATGTCTTAACAAGATATAGCTCTGCTGCTACAAGGAGACATTAGAATAGAATCAAACGCATATTGCGATATCTAAAAGGGACTACCGATACGGAATTATTTTATGGCAATGATTGCAGTCCCGATATTGTTGGTTATGCCGATGCTGGGTATTTATCTGACCCACACAAGGCTCGATCTCAAACAGGCTATGTGTTTACATATGGAGGCACTGCCAAATCTTGGCGATCGACTAAGCAATCAATTATGGCTACTTCATCTAATTATGCTGAGATAATTGCTATTCATGAAGCAAGTCGAGAATGTGTATGGTTGAGGTCTATAATATACCTTATTCGAGACAAATGTAGTTTGAAGTATTATAAACTATCCACAATTTTGTATGAACATAATGCAGCATGCATAGCCCAATTGAAGGGAGGATTCATAAAAGGGGATAGGACAAAGCACATTTCACCAAAGTTATTTTTCACACATGATTTTCAAAAGAATGGTGATATCAATGTGCAACAGATCCGTTCAAATAATAATATGGCTGATTTGTTTACCAAATCTCTACCGACATCAACCTTCAAGAAACTAGTATACAAGATTGGGATGCGAAGGCTCACATATGTGAATTGATGCTTTCATCAGGGGGAGTTAATACTCGTTGTGCTCTTTTTCCTTTACAAGGTTTTGTTCCATTAGGTTTTCCTTGCAAGATTTTTAACGAGGCAACCAAAAGGCGTATTTCTAAACTTGTGTACTCTTTTTCCTTCACTAGGATTTTTTTCCATAGGATTTTTTCCTAATAAGGTTTTAACGAGGCACATTATCTATGGATATCCAAGATGGAGTGTTATAAGAAAAATCAAATTATGGTGGATGTCTACTCTTCCTCCATGATCTTCTCAAATGCTTAATGACATATTCAATGACATATTTCTATGCTTAATGACATATTCAATGACATATTTTTCTTCACTTTTCATGCCTATATAAATGCCTTGTAATAGATAAGAAAATACATATAATTGAAGAAGAAAATCTCTTCCTTCTCTCTATATCTCTACATCTCTATATCTCTATTTATTGTTCATGTTTTACTAAATTGATTTTATTTCATAACAAATGAAAAGTATATATTTGGTTTTGAAGCGTTATTATTGAAGTGAAATTAATATTTAAATTATTCTAATATTGGCTAACTCTGTAATACTAAATATTTAATTTTATTTATTGTGAAATCTACAAAATCAATCAACATTTCTTGTTCGAACACATGTATTTCCTCTTACATTTAAAGGGCACATTCTTTGGAATATCACATGATAATTATAATCATTTATGTATCTTAATATCATCTAAAATGACTGGATATTTGTTGTATGCTTTTTCATGATTCTTTAGAGAGTCTTCAAATTAACACAATGTTTTTGAAAAGATTTGAATCTTTCTTTTAGAGATTTGCAATAAAGAGGTTGGTCATATAGTTTTTAAAAAAATGTATGATTAAGTGGCAATGTAAATCTGAAAATGACTAATACCGAATGAATATTTTATAATAAATAACTAAATATAAAAAAATTATAGAGAGCCAATTGTAGGAATTGATGAAAAATGAAAAAGAAATTAATGTCAGCTTAGTTTAAATACATTTTGTCTTCTATTGAATCGTGTTTGTTTTTTCAAGTTTGGAATTTAAATAATCTAACTCTTAACACTTTAGCGTAAGATTGTGCCAATTGAAACATTTCACTCGATTTTTAGATTTCTTTCATCACCAATGGTCTTTATGAAAAGACATTTATACGCCTTAAAAATTGTGTCAACTGGAAAATGATTTCACTTATATGATAAATTTGAAAAAAAATATATTTTTGGTTTATTCAAATTCTTAATGTTACCTTATACTGAATTTTAAATATTTAATTCTAATTACATTTTTAAATAAGAATTATCTTTTTCAAATAGTTAAAAAATCGAATGGGTGGAAAGCATCCACGCAAGACATGTTCCAAACAATATAAAAAAAAAAGGAAAACTTTTGTAAATCTCAAAGAATTAACAATCATTATATACCAAAAAATCTAAAATTCGAATAATTTCTTAGGAATCACAATTAGTTTTTAATCAATAAGCCTACTTATATTTAGCTTAATTTATCGTTATTTAAAAAGGTTAATAGATTTTCATAAATTATCTTATTGGAATCACTGTTATTTTTTGAACTTTAATTGATTTTTTCTCAACATTTGAATAAATATAATAAATAATTTAAATTTTTAAAGCTAAAGATATAACATAGAATAATATTATTAATGAAATATTCTGGTCTATTTTAAATATGGTAACATAAAATAAGCAATTTCATATACGAAAACGTAAAACATTATTAAAAGTGGATCACCTCTGTTATTATCCAAAAACTCCATACTTTATCTTTCTATGATATTTTTAATTCTTTCCTTTATTAATTTCGTTTATTATTCTTATATAATTTATGTGTAAGATTTTTATAAGGTAAATGTTCAATGTTATAACCTATTTGATAATATAGTTTGAGTTTAATTATTTCAAAACTTTTGCTCACATGTAAGAGTACTGTGCCATTTGGAATCCACACCTAAAAAAAGTATGTTACCAAAAATTTCACACGTTACATCTTATGTTTTCCTTATATTTCTATAGATTAAAGTACTAATTGATTTCAAAATTCTAAATATTAGGATTTCCTACATTAGCTCAAATAAGGAAATAATTTAATATGCAATATTTTAGTTGACTTTAAAGTCATAAATATTAGAAAAATAATCAAATGACTAATTTGTCTAATATAAACTATATTTTAAAAGGGTAAAAAAGGCGAATGACATTTCGCTAAGGGTTTTCGTGCTTTTAATATAGTACTAGTTTTAGGATACGCGCGTTACGCGTGTACCCTATCTCAACGAATACAAAATTTTAGAAAATTACATAAATATTATATTAAAACTTGTGTTTGAGTTATAAAATAAAAATTAACAAAAGATTAAGTTTCTAAAAATTATTGATCCTAATTAGCTAACTTCAACGAAGAAAGAAACTCTCAAGACCAAAATACAATTATTCTATTTCTATGATCAATAAGAAATATCATATCAACTGTTTTCAGCATATTAGAAAATACTAAATTATTATTGCAAAAGGTATTATTTAACTGCTACATTTTGATTAATCTACTATTTCTTCATTTTGGAGTGAGTTTTCTTCCGTTGTCCAAGCACATAACTATGCATCCGATATTTTCTTTATGGAAGTAAGCGTCTAAGATTGTAATAGATTAATTACCGTTTATGAATTCTAGAAGGACCATGTTATTATATGAGCCAAAAATATGGAAGTTATGTTAAAACAATCCTCTAAACTTTGCACGAAATCAGTTACACCCCTAAACAAATTGTAGTCATAAGTACCCCCGAAGTTGGCTATTTGATTGTTGTTATTCCTGGACGTTAACGTGGTAAAGAGAGTAGATACATACACTCTCCTTTAGATATAATGTCTATTTGATCCAATTATATATTTTATCTTTTCAGATCAAATTTATAAAAACATTAGCTAGATAAAAATAGTTTTAGCTAAAATAATAAGTATCAATTGTGTATTATTTGTTATTTTTTAGATGCAAATAACTATCTATTTTATCTATGTATTTTTATTTTTGGGTCAAATTAATAAAAATATTGGCTAGAACTTTATTATTTTCTTGCTTAATTTAAAAGGTACAGCCAACATAGGAGTTGTAATTATTTTCAGAAATTCACAATATTTTTGAAATGCTACCTACTATGTTGTTCAATTAAATAAAATAATTATTATAGTATATAATTTTTTATTTCGTTGACAAGCCTACACGTTTTGTTTCCCATTCAAAAACAATTTCTCAAAACTTGGATAACGACTTCTAAAGTCATCTAATTACTATTGTTTTAGAAGATATCGAAAAACTCAACTAATAATTCTTTTAAAAAAATAATTTAAATAAGGAAAGAATCTTATATATAATTTCTACTAAGTATTGAGAGTTTTTACCTAACTCAAATAAGGAAAGATTTCATAGTCAAACTTTAAATTAATGTGAAGTGTCTAAATATTAGAAAAATAATTAATGACTATTTTGTCCAGTGTGAACTCTATGTTAAAAGGGTAAAAAGGCGAACTGTTACACCTCATGTTTTTGTACGTGAAAGTACGTCGTAAGTCAATTGATGTAAGCTTGAAAATGAGATCCTCTTTGGAAGTATATAAAGTGATTCAATGATGTTACGTCCTATTTTCGCAATCCTTTAAGAGTTATTATTTGGGGACAAATATTACTAAGGGGACATGTTGTTACACACCCCGTACTTCAGACGTCACTATCATTATAGGATTATCTAATGTAAGCTCAAAAAGATCGAAATCTTTCTAAAAGGATAAGAAAGGTTTAACGAAGTCGTAAGTAAGTTGAGATAAATATGAGACTTGTTAAACATGATTTAAAATAGTTTAAAGTCATGATATAACTATATATGACGTTTGGATATGAAATATAAAATTTGGAAAATATTCGATTAAAGTTGTGAAAATACCGACTAAGGATTTGCCTTGTAACAGAGCCTTTTGAGCAATAAATTTTGTGTGATATATGGAGTATTTTTGGGACATATTATATACAAAATTGAAGGTCTTGGAATGTAGTTTCCAACGCCCTCAACCGTTCATTCATACGATGTCTGGATAAAAAGATATAAGCGTCTGAAGAAGGGCCAATGCGAGGGTACCAAGTAGCACCTTTTTGACTTTTTAAAAAACGGGATATTTACATCCCTTATCTCGTATCTTTCTCCATTTTTCCAGAGATCACAAAACAATAACACCCCTAACCTTACCCTTAAGCTCTCTACAAGGGCTTCAAACAAGATTATCATCCCGGGCACGAAATCAAGAAGCGATAACATTAAAACGACCCCTACGACGTAAGTATCGCTATATCGCCTCTGTTTTTCTTTGTAGTTTGAGTTTTGGAATATATTTAATAGTTAATAATTTGCCTACTTTCTGTATTTAAGCTTTTAAATATCAAGAAAAGGTTGATAAATTCGTTTCCTAATAGTTAGAACTCACAGGATGGTGATCAGAAGCCGTGAGTTCGAGTTATTTGAATTGTAGTGGACTGTTTTGTGGGCTGTTTCATGTTGCTTTTAGGCTGTCTATTTTGCTACTGTTTATTAGAGTTTTGGAGGAGAAATTGTGTGGAGAAATACCACATAATAGCAATAGTGGATTAGTCGTTCTTTGTAACTTTTTCGGGGTGTTTGACGCTACTATAGTTGTCGTTTTGGGTATGAAGTGATTGGGGTGGGTTGGCCTGTTGTAAGCTATATATACGATAGATCTAGACTTGAATCCACTGTAGGAGGTAATTATATTGTGTTCTTTCATGTTCTTAAGGTTATCTTGATGTTGATTAAGTTAAATGGATGGACTAGACATGAACTAGTGAATAAAGTTGCCAATTAGGGATAGTTAGAGTTGTGGATTATTTTTTTGTTATAAATATATAGTATAAGGCTGGAATCATTGATTCATGACTTCATTATCTTGTTAGTGATACTAGTAAGTTAAATTAAGAAGTCTATAAGGGGTGGTATGGGGTATACGGATTCCAATTAGGCCTGTAGCTCGTCGTGAAGTAGTTATGACTTGTTATTGTTATATGGTGTCTTGTTATTGATAATTATATATTGCTGGATTTATCTGGACATTGTTGTTGGTATATGGTATTGGAGGAGGCTCTTGTTATAGGGGAGATGCTGCCCAAATTTACATAAACGAGCTACTAGTTTAAGTTGCGATTTAGCCTTTACTCAACACTAATTTTGAATCTCCTTATGCTATGGTAGATTGAGTTGAGTTGTTTGAAGAATAGCTTGGAAAGTATTAAGGACTCAATGGAATTAAGGTATGTTAAGGCTATTCATTCTTTCCTTTTGGCATGATCCATATGATATAAACGAAACGTGCAAACGCGAAACTTTCATAAATGACTCTATTCATAGAAGTACTAGGGGTGCCTATGTTCTTGGGTATCAGAAAAATACGTAATTTGCTAAAGTTTATCCATATTGATCTTATGACATTCTGAGAAATCTTACTGACTTACTTCATTATGCATTGTATTCATTTATACATATACATTGACCCATGACCAGATGGCATTATATATGCGTATATTATATGTATATGGGATACAGGAAAAGGTTATGGCGTTATATACGTATCACCACCTGATGAACTTGTAACGTTGATGACTTCGCCCACAGTGGCTGAGATGATATGATGGGATGCCCTTCGAGGCTTGATGATATTATGTACGCATATATCTATGCATGGTATGGCATTTATACGCACATGAATGACATTATAAATTTTTCATGATTCACAGAGCTATTCAGAATTACAGGTTGAGTTCTTTACTCCATGTTTCTTTCATGTCTTTTATATACTACTGTCATGCCTTACATACTTGGTACTTTATTTGTACTAATATCCCTTTTGCCTGGGGACGTTGCGTTTCATGCCCGCAGGTCCCGATAGACAGGTTGAGAGTCCTCCTAGTAGGCTATCAGCTCAGCGGAAGGTGATGGTGCACTCCACTTGCTCTGGAGTTTCCTATTTGGTCAATATAATTTGGACATGTATTAATTGGTATGGTGGTACCCTGTCCCGACCTTTATGATGTTTATGTACTCTTAGAGGCTTGTAGACAGATGTAATATATATGGATACTTGTATGGCCTTGTCGGCCTATGTTTTGAGTATACAAATGATCATGTCGGTCTTATAGGCCCGTATGTCGCATGCATAAGCTTCTATATCATGTTGGGTCATCACATGTCGAGTATTCTCTTATGTTTAATTCTAGTTATCTCATGACGGCCTTTCAAGTTCATTTACCCATGATAGTATGATAAGAAGGATACGTTATGTTGGTACTCGGTTGAGTTAGGCACCGGGTGCCCATCGCGGCCCTATGGTTTGGGTCGTGACAAAAGTAGTATCAGAGCAGTTCTATCCTAGGGAGTCTACAAGCTGTGTCTAGTAGAGTCTTATTTATGGGTGTGTTGTGCACCACACTTATAAGCAGGAGGCTACACGGCATTTAGGATTATCACTCTTTCTTCTTACTCTAGATCGTGTGGTAGAGCTCAGTTGTAAGAATTCAAACTCCTAAATTATATTTTATTCGTAATACAACGATACCTACATCCAGAAAGACAGTTGGTAAGAGATTGAATATGGCTGCGGAAGAGTTGAGTCAGAGGAACTCGATTTTGCATCATGCTTATGATGAGTAAATGTAAGGTCTTCGGTAGATCATATGTGTACTAAGACGTGTAAGCTTCTTGATAAGGAGTCCTAAAGGCATGAATATCTATTCACCCCTATGGTAAAAAGTAACGAGAGAATCAGAAGGTAGATACAAGTTTTAACAAGTAAAAGAAGCAAGGTGAAGAAGCATATGAGGTACCCAGTTAGTGAAGATTATCAGTATTTAAAATTCAGGCAGAGAAATATAAACATTCTGAGTTATTTTCAACATTAACAGAGATATATACAATTGACCACACCTATCTAAATTATGCCCTATGGGAGGTAACAGATATAGTTAAGAGAAGGATGGGATACCAGGATCCAACTGGGGTTAGAGTAACCCAAAATTATGGATGGATTGTTATTATTAACTCCTATTTTTGAAGGATATTGCAAACATGGTAATATTTCTCCTTGTGAGACATTCAGATGGTGAACTCTAGAATAGTACAGTCAGATATGAATACTAGAATTTTCAGAAATTTCAGAATATAGGCAGTGGAATCCTAGAAGGGATAAATATTTATCTTATGACTCCCATCTCTAGAAAAAAAAGGAGAACGTTAGGCATTCCGAAGAGTCAGTGAGATGAAGCAAGGGGAGCTAAAAGTGAAAGAACGTTTTGTTGAAGTTTTCATAATAAAGTGATAGACAAAATAATTATCCGGAGAATAAGAAGGGAATAAATGAAGCATTATGAGTACGATGTGACAAATGGATGATAACGGTAAATCAAATTATGACAGGATTATAGATTCTATAGTCAAGTGAAGGAAAAGAGAAGAGGTGATAGGCCTTGAGACAATAAAAGAGTATAAGCCATAAAGTCATGTCCCCATTTTGTGAAATGAGTTGGTGACTCGTACTTGATTACCATAAGGCAAATTCAAACCCCCAGAGTAATAAAAATTAGTATGGGCTAATGAATAAAATAAACTGAACATGAATTCGGGACCGAAGGATTGATAATAGTCGACATCATGAGAATTTCAGAGATCGCGCTCCGGCGATAATAGAATGGACAACAGAAGAATAACCTTTAAAGGTCATTCAGGAAGACGTTTCCCTAAAGAAAGCACTGTGAGCAGAGTTAAGCTTAGGGGACTAAGTGTGCCAGTTACACTAGGTGTCACCCTCGTGCGTAAGAACTTTAGTTATCCTTGGTACAGAAGGGTTACCGCAAGGCGGGTAAGATGTCAGTAAAAATATGAAAAGACGCCAAAGATGAAGAGGTAACTATGGAATAGTAAAGAAAGAATGCGGTAAAAAGGTGAAAGGAATGAGATTGCATTTATTCAGATCCTACAGATATGATACGACTCTAGAACATTATGCAAACATGACGCCGTGGAGAGGCCGTAAAGGTTCTGCACCAGATGATACTGATAAATAAGTGAGAATGAACACTCGATACATAAGGAGCCAGTACGAGAGGTAAGTTAAGACAAGGTACATAATCCAAAAAGGGTTACACAGAATATAGATATTAGAATAGACCAACGAGTAGTCTGTAGTGGATTCAGGAAGAGTCTAGTTATGGCTAGACAAAAGGATACAAATAAATCAACAGATCATGTAAGATAAACATAGTGAACCCCAACATAGGGAATCCAGTCTCGCAGATACGAGATCGCAATTGTTGAAAAAGTTTCATATAGGAGTTGGGGTAGTTAAAGGTATTGTATAAGTGTTCCAGAAATAAAAGAGAGTGCCACTGGGGAGACATTCAAAATTTCAGTTCAGAAGCAACTCTACGAGCACAAGGGCACGGAGGTATGTAACTAAGGATAATTATAGGTGAGTAAGAACATCAAAGATTCCTTCGGGTATGCGATGTAATAAGCTCGTATCTTTACAGAAGTCAGAGGGTCTCCACTATGTACTACCCCGAAAGACTAGCTGAGGAAACAAGGAAAAAGGCTTCAACCTAAGCATAGTGACATAAAGAAGAAATGGTCTTGGAACATTAGTCTCACTACAATATTGTATACACTCCATAAGAAAGTGGCACCATCGTGTCTAATGAACGGGAAGTAAAAATCAAAGGTGATATTTGAGATCATATGAGTTACAGGAAATTCCAATAATCGTGGGCAACAAGATAAGCCAAGTATTCATGCAACAAGTGACAGAACAACCAGGAAAAGTAATTGCTTACATTTAAAGACAACCGAGAAGGCACAAAAGGAAATCTATGGTGCTAGCAAGTTAAAGGAAGATTGCGAGTAGTATAAATAGATATGGGTAGGTCGCAAGCTAAAGTATAATAGAGCGACAAGGTTTTAGGCAGACAAGAGTAAGGTTATGAAAAGGTAAGTGAGAAGGTGACGAGAACAAGTAAGGCCTCGATATTAAGCCTATCAAAACAAGAGAGCTGATGGTTTCCATAAGTTATAGAAAGCTCGGTAGAGTTTAAAGGAACTCAGAGGAATCTAAGAATATGAGAAATTAGAAGATATGAAATGCTGCCCTGGTAGTAGAATAAGGGTGTAATGGTGATAGATAAGAGGATGGCGTTTAGGATTTTGAATGAGTGATGATTTTAAGAAAAGGGATTTCATGAATTGCATGGGATTAGAATACCCATGTAAGATGAATCACGCCGGGATGCTATGAAATATAGTTATTGAAGTATAGTATCACCCTAGGTGGATCAGGAAAATCACTTCAGATGTTCCCCGATGAGACGTGAGACCTAGTGACAATGTATTACTTAAGAGGTCTCAAGTTATCAATAGTAGATATAGATCAACATTAAGGTGAATCAACAATAGATGGATAAAAATTCCAAAGTATAAGAGGATGTTATAATGCCATTCTTTAGATGAACAGTAATAAGGAAGCATTAAAGGACTTAGATTTATACATATGGGATAAGCAGTGAGAGAGTAACCTGGAGTTGGGTAGCAAACCTCGGTAATAATAAACTAGAGTAAGTGTTATAGTATGGTATGACCTACCTAGATGCACTAAAGCCATAAGGACAGATAACCAAGGTTAGGAAACAAAATATAACAATAGTGGTACATTCAACAAAGTACCAAGAAAAAAACTTCAGTATACCTATAGATGCCCAGAGGGACAACTTATCGTAGTCCTGTATATATTCACAAAGTGAGGCCTAGAGATTGGCTAAAAGCTGGAGGAAAATGAGAGAAGAGTCACATAGGCACACATAGAAGGACAAAGTAGTTCAGATTGCATGATAGAAGGTAGCAATAGTTACGATATTGGAAGAATTTTGACCACGAGTTATGGCGTGAGAAAGAGGCCTAAAGGGGGGAATGCCCTGACCTTTGGATTTATTTATAAAACAGTTTCCTAGATGGCAAATGACAATATGAAAGTATTCATAAGATCCATACGTTATGAGAATGATAAGCGCATCAGTCAACACTTGAGGACGAATGTTCCTAAGGGGGGAATGCTGTTACACCCCATGTTTTGTACGTGAAAGTACGTCGTAAGTCAATTGATGTAAGCTTGAAAATGAGATCCTCTTTGGAAGTATATAAAGTGATTCAATAATGTTACGTCCTATTTTTGCAAACCTTTAAGAGTTATCATTCGGAGAAAAATGTTTCTAAGGGGACATGTTGTTACACACCGTACTTCAGACGTCACTATCATTATAGGATTATCTAATGTAAGCTCAAAAAGGACGAAATCCTTCTACAAGGATAAGAAAGGTTTACCGAAGTTGTAAGTAAGTTGAGATGAATATGAGACTTGTTAAACATGATTTAAATTTATTTAAAGTAATGATATGACTATATATGATGTTTGGATATGAAATATAAAGTTTGGAAAAAATCGGATTAAAGTTACGGAAAACCCAACTAAGCATTTACCTTGTAACCGAGCCTTTTGAGCAATATATTTCGGGTGTATATGGGGTATTTTTGGGACACATTATATAAAAACTTGAAGGTCTTGGAATGTATTTTCCAACTCCCTCAACCATTCATTCATATGATGTACGGATAAAAAGATATAAGCGTCTGAAGAAGGGCCAATGCGAGGGTACCAAGTAGCACCTTTTTGACTTTTTAAAAAACGGGATATTTACATCCCTTATCTCGTATATTTCTCCATTTTTCCAGAGAGCACGACCAAATAACACCCCTAACCTTACCCTTAAACTCTCTACAAGGTCTTCAAACAAGATTATCATCCCGGGCATGAAATCAAGAAGCGATAACATTAAAACGACCCCTACGACGTAAGTATCGCTATATCGCCTCTCTTTTTCTTTGTAGTTTGAGTTTGGGAATATATTTAATAGTTAATAATTTGCCTACTTTCTGTATTTAAGCTTTTAAATATCAAGAAAAGGTTGATAAATTCGTTTTCTAATAGTTAGAACTCACAGGACGGTGATCGAAAACCGTGAGTTCGAGTTATTTGACTTGTAGTGGACTGTTTTGTGGGCTATTTCATGTTGCTTTTGGGCAGTCTATTTTGCTACTATTTAATAGAGTTTTGGAGGAGAAATTGTGTGGATAAACACCACATAATAGCAGTGGTGGATTAGTCATTCTTTGTAACTTTTTCGGGGTGTTTGACGCTACTATAGTTGTCGTTTGGGTATGAAATGATTGGGCTGTGTTGGGTTGTTGTACGCTATATATAACATGGATATCAACTTTAATACACTGCAGGAGGTAATTATATTGTGTTCTTTCATGTGCTTAAGGTTATCTTGATATTGATTAAGTTAAATGGATGGACTAGACATGAACTAGTGAATAAAGTTGCCAATTGAGGATAGTTAGAGTTGTGGATTGTTTTCTTTGTTATAAATATATGGTATAAGACTGGAATCATTGATGAATGACTTCATTATCTTGTTAATGATACTATTAAGTTAAAGTAAGAAGTTTATAAGGGGTGATATAGGGTATACGGATTCCAATTGGGTTGGTAGCTCATCGTGAAGTAGTTGTGACTTGTTGTTGTTATATGGTGTCTTATTATTGATAATTATATTTTGCTGGATTTCTCTGATCATTGTTGTTGGTATATGTTATTGGAGGAGTCTCTTGTTATAGGGGAGATGCTGCCCAAATATTCATAAACGAGCTACTAGTTTAAGTTGCGGACTTAGCCTTTACTCAACACTGATTTTGAATCTCCTTATGCTATGGTAGATTGAGTTGAGTTGTTTAAAGGATTGCTTGGAAGGTATTAAGGACTCAATGGAGTTAAGGTATGTTAAGCCTATCCATTCTTACCTTTTGGCATGATCCATATGATACAAACGAAACGTGCAAACGCGAAGCTTTCATAAATGACTCTATTCATAGAAGTACTAGGGGTAACTATGTTCTTGATTCCCCATGTGTCCTATTATTATATCCTTTGTTTATGGGTATCAGAAAAATACGTAAGTTGCTAAAGTTTATCCATATTGATCTTATGACATTCCGAGAAATCTTACTGACTTATTTCATTATGCATTGCATTCATTTATACATGTACACTGATCCATGACCATATGGCATTATATACACTTATATAATATGTATATGGGATACGGGAAAAGGTTATGGTGTTATATACGCACCACCACCTGATGAGCTGGTATACGTTAATGACTTCGCCCACAGTGGCTGAGATGATATGATGGGATGCCGTCATAGGCTTGATGATGTTATGTACGCATATACCTATGCATGGTATGACATTTATACGCAGATGCATGGCATTATAAATTTTTCATGATTTACAGAGCTATTCAGAATTACAGGTTGAGTTCTTTACTCCATGTTTCTTTCATATCTTTTATATACTACTGTCATGCCTTACACACTCGGTACTTTATTTGTACTGACATCCCTTTTTCCCGGGACGCTGCGTTTCATGCCTTTAGGTCCCGATAGACAGGTTGAGAGTCCTCCTAATAGGCTATCAGCTCAGCGGAAGGTGATAGTGCACTCCACTTGCTCCGAAGTTTCCTATTTGGTCAATATTATTTGGACATGTATTAATTGTTATGGTGGGACCTTGTACCAACGTTTATGATGTTTATGTACTTTTAGAGGCTTGTAGACAGATTTCATGTATATGGATACTTGTATGGCCTTGTCGGCCTATGTTTTGAGTATACAAATGATCATGTCGGCTTTATAGGCCCGTATGTCGCATGCATAAGCTTCTATATCATGTTGGGTCATCCCATGTCGAGTATTCTCTTATGTTTAATTCTAGCTCATGACGGCCTTTCCAGTTTATTTACCCATGATAGTATGATAATAAGGACATGTTACGTTGGTACTCGGTTGAGTTAGGCACCGAGTGCCTGTCGCGGCCTTGCGGTTTGGGTTGTGACACGAACGAAATTTCGCTAAGGGCCTTCGTGCTTTTAATATAATACTAGTCTTAGGGTATACACCCCAATTTCTGAACCCATAGCCCAACTGTATGAGAGACGGAAGGCCGCTGGTTACGTCTCCCCTATTCTTGATGTTGTTGTGGAAAATCCCTCCCAATGGATCAACCCCAACAAAACGTGTGCTTATCATTCAGGCATGAAGGGTCATACCATTGAGGAGTGGCGCACATTGAAAGACAAAATTCAGATGCTGATCGACACTAAGTTTATACAAGCAAAGGAAATTGCACCAAATGTTCGCAATAACCCTCTCCCGGATCACATAGGTGAGGGAGTGAACATGATTAGAAACTGATGAGGAGTGGGATTAGGAAGGGTCCATTGGACGCATTCGAGAAAGAGACACTCCTAAAACATCTCCGATCACCTTCACGCCAGTTGTGGTTTTAACCTAGGTGCCATTTGAAGTTGAGGTAGCTACACCTTTCACTGTAATAGTATCTCCCACGCCATCTTACGAGTCTGACGCCATCCCGTGGGATTATGTTGCGGAAGCAAGGAGAAAAGGGAAAAGACAAAATGGAAGAAACAGGTGCCGCACAAGGTATGACTAGGACTGGCAGAGTTTACACACCTGAGAATCTGGGAGGAGCGAGCAAAGAAGCTGCACCTAAGTCGCATGTTGTTGAGACTGGCACTGACGATCTCTGGAGAAGATACAAGCAAGGGAGTACTCTGTTGTTGACTATCTGAACAAGACTCCTGCTCAGATATCCATCTTATCACTGTTGCAAAACTCAGACGCGCACAAGAATGCTTTGATGAAGGTGTTAAGTGAAGCTTATGTACACGCCGGCATCACTAGTGGAGAGATGACTAATATGGTGGGACATGTACTGGAAAGCCACAAAATCACTTTCCACGGAGATAAGTTACCACCAGAAGGACTGAGTCATAACAGGCCATTGCACATAACAGTTCAATTCGAGGATAAGTTCATCGCCAGGGGCTTGATAGATGGAAGTTTGAGTCTAAACATATGCCCCCTGACCACTCTAAAGAGATTGGGTAAAGGCCTACACGAGATACGATTGGGAAGCATGAATGTGAAAGCGTTCTATGGATCTCAGAGAGCCACTATCGGAGTGATCAACCTCGATCTACAAATGGGTCCAACTTGGTTTGATGTTGAGTTCCAAGTTCTAGATATATCTGCTACTTACAATCTATTGTTGGGACGACCATGGATACATGCAGCTGGGGTAGTGGCTTCAACTCTACACCAGGCTATGAAGTTTTAGTGGAATCATCAGGAGGTGATCATTCACGGAGATGGAAGTAACCCCATCTACACTAATCAGACCGTTCCAGTGATCGAAAACAGGAGAAAGTGGGGCGGAGAAACATATCACCGTTGAACGAGTGAAAGCAATTGAAAATGACCGATGGTGGAGCAAGAAGATAGAAAACATATTGCCGTGGACGGGATATGAACCAGGTAAGGGTCTTGGCAAAAAGCTTCAGGGGATCATCAATCCCGTACAACCACAATACCATGGCAGGACCTTTGGACTTGGATATCAATATACATGGCAAGAATATCAGGATTAGACACTGTCATGGCGTGTCCCTTATTATCCACTGGAATAACCCGTACCACCGCTGCACCAGACATTCCATCAGGCTAACATGATATGGGGATCTGAGGAAGATGAGGTTTTGGCAGGCATGACGAAGCTGTTTCTAGATAAAGAATACGTGGACTGCAGTGCAATCATTGAGGAGTAAGAGGAGGAGACCTTACTATTCAAACCATGGAATAAGGAGTTGTTCTTAAGAACTGGACCGCTGCACCGTCCCGGGCTCGCTGAGTTCCTAGGTAGCCTAGCAAATTAGCATAAATTACTTTCAAATAATTTTGAGCATTTAAAACATTTTCAGTATTTTATTTTGAAATAATTACTCCAGCCATCAAGTCGTATTTGTTGACATTTTAAAGTTTTAATGCATTACTTCTTTCATATTTATTATTATCTTTCTACATTCTTTTCAGCATAATTATTATATATCCCGATGAACCTACAACCATGATATGTAATGAGACAACACAATATAAGGACAGTGACTCGGAAGATCTGGAAGATGATATAATACCCGAGGAAATTTCCAAAGAAGTAGAGAATTTTGAAAATAAACCAAATTCTAATTCGGAGGAAACTGAGGCCGTTAACTTAGGGGATTCCGAAACAGTCCAAGAAATGCGTATAAGCATTCATCTATCACCGTCAAAGAAAGAAGGGTATATCAGATTCCTAAAGGAGCATGAAGAAATCTTTGCATGGTTCTATGATGATATGATTGGTTTAAGCACATCCATAGTAGCTCACAAGCTACCCATCGACCCCACGTGTCCACCGGTGAAGCAGAAGCTCAGAATATTCAAGCCAGATATGAGTTTGAAGATAAAAGAGGAGGTCACCAAGCAAATCAAAGCCAAGGTTCTCGGAGTGGTCGAATACCCAACTTGTTTGGCCAACATTGTGCCAGTTCCAAAGAAAAATGAGAAAGTTAGAGTATGTGTTGATTACCGAGATCTGAACAGAGCAAGTCCTAAGGATGATTTCCTGTTGCCTAACATACACATACTGATTGACAACTGCGCCAAGCATGAACTTCAATCCTTCATGGATTGCTTCGCAGGATACCACCAGATTTGGATGGATGAAGAGGATGCCGAAAAGACTGCCTTTATCACACCATGGGGAATATATTGTTACAAAATGATGCTGTTTGGTTTAAAGAATTTTGGGGCCACCTACATGAGGGTCATGATGATTATCTTCCACGACATGATACACAAGAAACTAGAGGTGTGCGTGGATGATGTTATCATAAAATCTAAAAGGAGTTCGGATCACATAGTAGACCTGAAGAAATATTTTGATCGGCTTCGAAAATACAACTTGAAGTTAAACCCTGCAAAGTGTATCTTCGGAGTTCCTGCTGGAACATTGTTAGGTTTCATCGTCAACCAACAAGTTATTGAGTTAGACCCATCAAAAATCAAAGCTATCCAAGACCTACCACCTCCAAAGAATAAGAAAGATATGATGAGTTTTCTAGGGTGCCTCAATTACATCAGCCGCTTTATAGCACAATCAACGATGATATGTGAGACAATCTTCAGAATGCTGACGAAAGATGCTGCGACAAGATGGACTGAGGAATGCCAGAAAGCCTTCGACAAAATCAATGAGTATTTATCTAAATTGCTTGTGTTGGTCCCACCAGAACCAGGAAGACATCTGTTGCTTTATCTATCTGTGTTGGATGGGGCTTTTGGTTACGTTCTAGGACAACATGATAAAACTGGAAGGAAGGAGCAGGCGATATATTATTTGAGCAAGAAGTTCATGCCTTACGAAACCCGGTACTCTTTGTTGGAACGCACTTGATGTGCTTTGACATGGATAGCCCAAAAGTTGAGACATTAGTTCTGTGCGTACACTACATATCCCATATCAAGGATGGATCCACTGAAATACATCTTTCAGAAACCCATGTCTATGGGTAAGTTAGCAAAGTGGTAAATATTGCTTAGTTAGTTCGACATCATTTATGTAACTCAGAAGGCAATCAAAGGGCAAGCATTGGCGGATCACTTGGCAGAAAATCTCATAGAAGGAGAATACGAACCATTGAAAATGTTTTTTCCCGACAAGGAGGTATCGTTTGTAGGAGAAGATATTATCGAGGCATACGATGGTTGGAGGATATTCTTCGACAGAGAAGCCAACTTCAAAGGAGTGGGTATCAGAGCTGTCTTAGTATCAGGAACTGGTCAACACTATCCGATATCCGCAAAACTCAGGTTTCCGTGCACCAACAATATGGCGGAATATGAGGCTTGCATCTTGGGAATCAGGTTGGCCATTGACATGAACGTTCAGGAGTTGCTGGTAATCAGAGATTCAGATCTGTTGGTGCACCACGTTCTAGAAGAATGGGCTATGAAGAACACCAAAATATTGCCATATTTGCACTGTGCATAAGAGCTAATAAAGAGGTTCACAAAGATAGAATTCCAACATGTTCCAAGGATTCAGAATGAGTTTGTAGATGCATTAGCCATTTTGTCTTCCATGATATAACACCCAGATAAGAATTTCATCGATCCTATCACAATAGGAATTCATAAGCAGCCAGCTTATTGTGCTCATGTTGAAGAAGAGATTGACAGAAATCCATGGTTCCACGACATCAAGGAATACTTGGAAAAGGGAGAATATCCAGAGAGTGCGTCAATCATTACTGACAATGCCTCCAATCTCAACAGCCACTTGATGAAATCCATGTGCGAAGTATTCAAGATCAAGCATCGGAACTCTACAACATACATGCCGAAAATAAACGGAGTCGTAGAAGCCACCAACAAGAACATCAAGAAGATATTGAAGAAAATGGTAGATAATTACAAACAATGGCACGAGAAGCTACCGTTTGCTTTGCTTGGGTATCGCACCACAGTTCGTACCTCAACTGGGGCAACTCCCTACCTAATGGTCTATGGTACTAAAGCTGTTATTCCCGTCGAAGTGGAAATCCCTTCCTTAAGAATTATACAAGAAGCCGAGCTCAGCAATGCAGAATGGGTACAGAGCAGGTATGAACAACTAGCTCTCATTGATGAAAAAAGAATGAACGCAGTATGTCACGGTCAACTCTACCAGAATATAATGGCAAGAGCTTTCAACAAAAAGGTCAGGTCGAGGCAATTCACACCTGGGCAATTGGTACTGAAACGGATCTTCCCACATCAGGATGAAGCAAATGGGAAATTCTCACCCAACTGGCAAGGCCCTTACATGGTTCACGGAGTGTTAACATTAGGAGCACTTATACTTGCAGAAATGAATGGAGAGATTTGGCCAAACTTTATCAATTCGGACGCAGTCAAGAGATATTGTGTTTAAGATTATGTCTACACTTTCTATTTGATGTAACGAAACTACACTTGACCTGATTCCTATTTAAGAGGGGATACATAGGCATCTCTGTGGGTTCGGTCACATTATAATAAAATATTCATTCCCCCTATGGTCAAAAACTGGGGCAAGAACTCGAGTTTGACCGATCTCATCATGTTTGGCACCGCCAAGGAATGTATCTCCAGAAGTACGCATTTAAACCGGGGCAGAATTTTGAGGAGGATCCTCAAAATTCTGAGTTAAGGAAGTCGCAATGTCCCATAAGAAAGTCACAATCATCAATTCAACAAACTATCTGCTCTCATGCATTATCACATATTTCAAAACAACTACATTTTTATACAAGCAATTTATCACAAATGCATATTTTTTGAAAACTTTATTTTTATATATAGCAGCCAGACGTTACCCGGGGTGACTCAAGCAGGAACTCCAAACAAGAGAAAAAGCAAAGCAAGGAATCGGGAGGACAAACCAACCTCTCCCCACAAAACTCATGATTTTTCTCTGGACGCAGGCACAATGAACATAACAGGAACGAACGCAAATACATACACACAGCAAGATCATTATCTTCATGACGACAAAAGTCATCAAGCGCAAACACGTCAAGCTAAGAAATGCTTTATCCTCTCGAACTTTGTCATTGCTTTTCTTGCATAGGGCTAAATACTGCCCTTATCATTGTATAGGGCTAAACACTACCCTCATCTTGCATGAGGCTAAGCACTGCCTCCGCATTGTATAAAGCTAAGCATTGTTGTCCTTTGCATGAGACTAAACATTGTCTATACTCCTTGCATAGGTCTAAACACCGCCCTCACGTTACATGAGGCTAAGAACTGCCTCCACACTGCATAAGGCCAAGCATTGCCTTTCCTTGCATGAGGCTAAGCACTGCCTCCATTCTTTGTATGAGGCTAAGCACTGCATCCACATTGCATAAGGCTAAGCAATGTCTTCCTTGCATGAGACTAAGCATTGTCTCCTTTCTTTGCGTGAGGCTAAGCACTACCTCCACATTGCATAAGGCTAAGCATTGGCTTCCTTGCATGAGACTAAGCATTGTCTCCATTCTTTTCATGAGGCTAAGTACTGCCTCTACATTGCATAAGGCTAAGCACTGCCTTCCTTGCATGAGACTAAGCATTGTCACTATTCTTTGCGTGAGGCTAAGCACTACCTCCACACTGCATAAGGCTAAAGCACTGCCTTCCTTGCATGAGACTAAGCATTGTCTCCATTCTTTGTGTGAGGCTAAGAACTACCTCCACACTACATAAGGCCAAGAATTGCCTTTCCTTGCATAAGACTAAGCACTATCTCCATCTTTTGCATGAGGCTAAGCATTGCCTTCCTTGCATAAGACTAAGCACTGTCTCCATTCTTCACATGAGACTAAGTATTGCCTCCACTGCCTTTCCTTGCACATGACTAAGCATTACCTACACTCTTTGCATCGGGCTAAGCACTGCCCTCATATCATACAAGACTAAGCATTGTCTTGTCTCGTTCTCGCATATGACAAAGCATAGCATATCTCCTCTATCAAATGATCGATATTACCGCATACTTGTATTTCATGGGCTGAAACATCGCCATAATATCCGAAGGCATCATAGTCTGAGGGCACCATCCTCATAGCTTGATGACACCATGCCATGAAGATCTCTCAAAATTGCATATCATTATTCAAAGGCATCATAGTCTGGAGGCACCATCCTCATTGCTCGAGGACACCATTCCATGGCCTGCGAATCCCTTATCATACACTTCATGGCCCAGGACATCATAATCTAAGGACCTCATCCTCATCGTCCAAAGACAACTCTCATGGTCCAAAGGGAATTTGCATCATGGTTAAATTTTTGCAATCACCCGTATATATTCGCATGCATCGTGTTTTACGTTTTGCAGGTAACTCTGGAGGAAGCCGTTCTCCAAACAAGGGTAATTCTCTCTCCGGTTTTCGTTCACAACATTCACATCCAAACGTAACCGATGATTAGCATTTGATTACCTTTTGTTCTGTAACTGTTCAAATATCTGCCTCGTATATCTATAACGTTCATTTTGCATTTTAGATCCACCTAAAATTATCTGTTACTTACGACACTATCCTACCCAAGATATCCTTTTTCGAAACATATGACCACTTTTATAACAACTCCATCGGTTTCGTTCGTCGTTGGATCCAGAACTACACATGACCTGATTCCAGTAACACCAGGGATATGTAGGCAACTCAAGAACCAGGGTTCGGCCCCCATTGTTTTAGAAACACATCATCCTCACTTATTTCGGACAAAATTGGTCATCAATTTCTTTATCGGACAACTCTTTCATCATTCTCGGGTAAATAGGGTCACCTGTTGATACTCAATTTTGCCCTCATATTTTATAAATATCATATATACTTTTAAAATATCATTTCTGCATCATCACCAATTTACAAGAGTCATATAAGGATTTTCAGTAATTCTTCATAATTTTTAAGGCTTTAAAATTAATTTTCTCTTGCATTTAAATTGTTTGAATGTTTATTAATTATCCTTTCAAATTATTTTGTGATGACTTAATCATCAAAATTTATTATCTACACCCACATTTATGTATTATAATATTCTAGTTCATTTTATATAATTACATTTGTATTGTTCGAGCTATTTACACAATTTCACAATAATAGCGTATACTCTACAATTAATTGTATTTGTCATTTTATTTAGGGTCAAAATAGGTTTTTCATATTTTAAAAATCTTCAAATATTATTTTAAAGTATAGTTTTTCATAAATATTATTATTTATATTTTATTTAACTATTTTATTAAATTATGTTTTCCTTAATTTCTTGTATTTAAAATCAGCCCAATCCTAAGCCAATTTTTCGGCCCAAATTAATGGCCCAAGTACCCCAAAACTCAGCCCAATAACCCCTAACCCAATATCAATGACCCACTACCCTATACCCGTCTGCTAACCTAATCTGCCACTCACTAAATCCTAACCGTTGATCTCAAGGATCAACGGCCCACAACCTCTCCCTTATTTTTCTTACCCAAACCCTTGAAACCCTAACCCATTACCTCCCAAATGGCCGCCCCAAAATACTCTCAACCCCCCTCTTTTAAGAAACCCTAGCAGCCGCCTTCCCTAATCTCCTCCGATTCTGACCTAAAATATAAAATCATTCTGTGATTCACTTACCGTATTCGTAATACCTCGCTATTATATACGCGTCTGTGGAATTACTTGAGTACTTGCTCGATTTTGGCGAGTATGACCTTCTGAGATCGAACTAGATTGACTTTGATCTATGGAATTTGGACGATATTGTGTCCATATAAATGAGAGAAAAGGGTAATTCTCGCCTTTACTTGCTGGCTTGCGACCCAGGAACCCTAATTAGGGTTTGGAATTGGATTTCTTTCCTTCACCAGTTACTCTACTGATTGCATGTAACATTTTCCTTTTTATGGTTTATGTTTACTTGATTTCTTTTCTTGTTTACTCGCATGATTCAACACTATATAAACCCCTCACCCAAATTCTCCAAAGGGGACATTAATCACTATTATTCTTTTAATCTTTCACTCTATACTGTTATGAACTTTGGCTCTTGGCCGGCTGAAAGTCAAGGCCACCGAAATTTGACTAATTGACCTTTCTTGGTGCGAGCACTGGCCGGGATTTATCTGAAACCCTTGGGAACTCTAACACACTGAGATTTTGGGTTCTACTGATCTTTGTTGACGTTTGAAGTACTGTTGATCTTGTTCTTCTTGTTTATCTGTTTATATATTGATAACTGGTAAGTTCCTTGGCCTTGGAAGTTACATTCTCCTTCGTCTGTGTTCGCATTCTGTACACTCATGCCACTGAAATTTGTGTGAGTCAATATGTTTCTATGCCATCTCTATATGTAGACTTATTGGCTCTGAAGTTGTCTTGTGGCTCTGAACTTTTTCTAGTATTTGATCTTCCCTAAAATTCCCAACTCTGATATGTCTATTGCGTATGTTTAATATGAATGATTGTTTGATCTCTTAAGCATGTTTACCTTAATATGTGTGTTTAAATGCTTATTACCTTCTACTCTCCCTGAATTTATCCCCTACTTTGTTCTGCATCCTTACGATAGACCAACCCATGTGTTCTAATGTATCTGATACTCTACTGTGACCAATTCTTAACTGTGATGTCAGCCAATTGTGAGCTTTATTGTGTGTTCCATGCTTAGTTCAATCTCGGGTTGTTTAATAATATTTATAGTCTGTAAGGTGAAAAATGTAGTATCTAGACTTTATGTGACAATCTAGCTCTTAATGTGTCTTCGCATATTGAGAATTCTGGTTCTACTAAACTTGTTTAGTTTGCTATGTTCTGCTGATGTTTGTTGTCAATCCTATCTTCCTACCCTGTCCTGGATTGTTACATCAACAAAACTCATGCTTAGGAAGTAATTTAGTCCATGCCTAACTTGTTACTCTTTTGGTCCTACTGTTCATGAGGACCTGTTATTTTGTATTTGTGATTCTCTTGTGTGTTTGCTGACTTGCTCAATCCTGCACTTCTTAGTACCAGTTCAGACCTTAGGAATAAATCTTACAGCTGACCTTCTTTCACCATACATGGCAAAATAGTATTAGATTTGATGCTTGCTTCTCAAACTGTTTGATATTGTCTCTCGTACCATGATAACTTTCTCTTGTTAAGTAATTGCTCGACCATGAACCTATACTGTTAATTTCCATGTTGAACTAACTACATTGAGGTTGTTCTTTATTGCCTCCTTAGCTTTTCATGATCAGATCCCCTATTTGAAAATTGCCTTAAGCTGGTTTTGATCATGCTAGTGTTTGAAACTTCATTCGGAAGAGTCTGTTATCCCATGACAATCAATCATGTACCCTTAAAATGTAAAGCATGAACTCGTCTTGTATGTGTCCTGCCAACATGTCACATGTTTTTGTCTATACATCTTGGTGATAATTGGATTTACAACTTTAAGAAAATAAGTGTGTGAGCTTCCTTCCTGGGTTAGTTAGTTTAACATATAGTCTGTTGCTTTTGGGCTTAGCTATTGGATTCAGACTTACTACAGGTCTTATGAGCTGGGTTTTTGAGTCTACTGGAGCTGTCGGAGGCCTAAAAAGCATTGGGTCATCTGTATCGGGCCTATCATTGGGCCCATAGTGGTATTTTCTATAATTATTCATATTTCATTATTTTATTCGGGTTGAAATAACTTGTAATAACGAATGATGGGGATTTTAGTAAAAGGGGGTTGGGGGTATTCTAATACTTGCATGAATGGGTAAAAAACATGCCTATAGGATCTATGTGTTCTATTTGCTATTACATCCAGCATGCCTTATTTGTTTCGTTTAGCTTATGTTGTACACTGATAGGAATCGTGCCTATAGGAATCATGCACACACTTCACTTAACTTGTCAAAATATGCTACACTTATTCCCATGTCCACTATTCAACGTTCTTAGATAATATGCCTAGATACCATGGCTATAGTGTTTAATAATTAATCAACTGCTTCATGCTACTTTTGTACTGCCTCACATAGATAGCCTGCCTATAGGGTGTTTATTGACGCTACTAATCCTATGTTTTCAAGCCACTTCACTACCTAATCATGAGAATATTAGAACATGTCTATACAGTACTGTCACCTGCCTAATACGCATATCTATAAAATCAGCATTGGTAATTCAGAATTATGGGATTGTTTTCACCACCTTATTACACAAACGATTAGATATCCTGTCTATAGGACTTGTAACGTTCTAATCTCTATATGTCACTCCAGAAATTACAACACTGCCTTTAAAATACTGGAATCATATAGAAATCATGCCTATAGGACTTAATGATTCTAATACATCTTAATTCTGTCTACTGCCTAACCAGAAATCTGTTTGCGTGCTTTCATGCTTATGTGTGGAGGTTAACTTGAGCCTTTTATTGCTATTGTATGCCGTCATATCTGTTTTCAATGTCGCATAGTTTTATCATTTTGAGCAGCCTAAGTAAAGTCTAGAACCACCTGATAGTAGGTCCAAAGCCTCCTAGACCATAGGCATGGGACGAGTAGTGCATGCATAGGGCACGACATAGAATTGAATTAATACGCCTTTAGGTAAACAACTTCAACATAGTAATCGGGTAGCAGAAGATGATAATCTGTGCCCGCTGAATAATACAAGCAACCTCTACCTTAAGAGAGTTGTGAAGTATTATTTATATTGCACGGGGTAATCCTTTAGGCTAAAAAGCTTAGGACCCCCCTCCCCTCCTCCTTTTTATGTGCGTGTTATTTACACTTAGTCATTCAACATAGATCAATATAGTTTGTACCTTTGTAGTTATTAAGCCTTGTACCGATTCTCATATGCTTTAATAAGACTCTACAACTTCTGAATTTCCCTTCTATTTATTTGATCACCAAGCTTAATTACATAATCCACATAGTCTAAAGATTGGTCAAGATCCACAGTTGTGGACCTCGAAGAGTGCCTAACACCTTCTCTTTGAGGTAATTTAAGCCCTTACCCGATCTTTGGTGGCATTGACTAGTCAACTAGAGTTATTTGAAAGCAGGTGCCCTAACACACCTTAAAAATTGTTAGGTGGCGACTCTTCTCTTTTAATACCCATTTAAAAAGAGTTGTCACATGTCGAAACCCGCTTTCGCGAGAAAACGAGGCGCGACAACGCGTATCTGTAACGACCCGGCCGGTCGTTTTGAGAGTAATAGCCCAAATCCCCTATTTACTACTTCTCCCATATCTATTCCTGCTATTGTCACTTTCCGAAAGGTTTCGTTTTGGTTTCTGGAGTGTTTTGGGACACACAGTCCCTAAATGGAGGTTTAAGCCTTAGGATTTGGACCGTAGTCGGAACTGTGTGAAGATGACTCTGGAATGGAATTTTATCGGTTCCGTTAGCTCCGTTAAGTGATTTTGGATTTAGGGGTGTGTCCGGATTATGTTTTAGAGGTATGTAGCTCATTTAGGCTTGAAATGGCTAAAATAAGAATTTAAGTTTGGAAGTTTGACGCGGGAGTTAACTTTTTGATATCGGGGTCGGAATCCTGTTTTGAAATTTTTATAGCTCTGTTATGTCATTTATGACTTGTGTGCAAAATTTGAGGTCAATCGGACTTGATTTGATAGGTTTCGGCATCGAATGTAGAAGTCGTAAATTCTTAAGTTTTATTAAGCTTGAATTGAGGTGTGATTCGTGGTGTTAGCGCCATTTTTTGTGATTTGAGATTTCAAATAAGTTCGTATAATATTTTAGGACTTGTTGGTGTATTTGGTTAAGGTCCCGAGAGCCTCGGGTGAGTTTCGGATGGTTAACGGATCAAAAGTTTGACTAAAACAGCTGCTGCAAATTTTCTTCTGCTAGAAATGCAGAAATCGAGCCCAGGATCGAAGCCCAGAAATCGAGCCCAGGGGTCAAAGGCCAGGTTCAAGGGCCAGGATCGAAGCCAGGGTCGAGGCTCAGGATCGAGGGCCATGATCAAAGGCTCAGGATCGAGGACCATGATCGAAGATTCATAATCGAGGGCCATGATCGAAGGTCAGAATCGAGGACCATGATCGAAGGCCAGGATCGAGGGCCAGGATCGATGCCTAGAATCGAAGGTCAGGATCGAGGCCCAGGATCGAGGGCCATGATCGAATCTATGATTGAGGGACATGATCGAAGCCATGATCGGGGGCCAGGATCGAGGCAGGACCGAGGGCTACCTCGACAGAATTATAAAACAGAGGATTTCGCCCTAATTGCTATTTTTGACGAATTGAAGCTTGAGGAGAGGCGATTTTTGATAGATTTTCAAGGAAAAATATTAGGGTAAGTGATTCTAACTCGGATCTGGTCAATATACACGAATATATCATTATTTTCACCATTTAATTAGTGTGTTGAGATGGAAATTTGGGCAAATTATAAAAATCTCAGAGAAACAAATTTTTGAGATTTCAGTGTCGATTCGGAGTCGGATTTGAGTGAAACTGGTATGATTGGACTCGTAATTGAATGGATTGTCAGATTTTATGAGTTTTGCCAGATTCCGAGATGCAGGCCCCACATACAATTTTTGAGTTAATTTTGGATTTTTATTGAAAAATGTAGTATTTTCTTATGAACTTGATTCCTATAATTTTTGTTGACTGTATCGAATTATTTTGGCTAGATTCGAGTCATTCAGAGTCGGATATTCGTAGAAAAGGCATTCTTACCGATTGATTGAGCATGGTTCGAGGTAAGTGGCTTGCCTAACTTTGTGAGAGAGAACTCCCCGTAGGATTTGAATTTACCTGTCTTTCCTTAACTGGTACTTTGGTTAAATTGTAGAGTGTTATGCCGTAACTATTGAATTCTATTGTTTGGCTGCATATTTACTTTGGGACTACGGAACGGTATTCCGGGAGATCCCCATGTACTGCATATTTACTTGGGGACTACGGAACGGTATTTCAGGAGATCCACATGTACTGAATATTTACTTTGGGACTACGGAATGGTATTCCGGAAGATGCCCTTGTACTGCATATTTACTTTGGGACTACGGAACGATATTCCGGGAGATCCCCCTGTTCTGCACATTTACGTTTGGGACTACGAGACGATATCTCGGGAAATCCCCTATTGTTATCTCTGTGTACTAAGTTGTTGTTTTCTATTATTTCATTCTTGTTAAATTTCAGCCTTTATTTTACTGCAATATTTCATTCTATCTTGTGTTATTATGTATATACCAGTAGGGCCCTGACCTGACCTCATCACTACTCGACCGAGGTTAGGCTTGGAACTTACTGGGTATCAATTGTGGTGTACTCATGCTACTCTTCTGCACATGTTTTTCGTGTGCAGATCCAGGTACTCCTTATCAGCCGCACTATCAGTGAGCTGGGACAACTTTGGAGACTTAAAAGTATACCTGCCACGTTCGCAGACCTCGGAGTCCCCTTCTACTCTTCCCCATATCCATTATCTTCTGTAATTTCTTTGATAGACTCTGATGTATAGAGACACTAGAGTTTCCTTCTGTAGTTTGTGATTTGTGATGTTTTGGGTTTTGGGAATGCTGTGTAGTATATTGAGTAGTTGTTTTCTTGTACATGCCAAGTGGCATGGTATCCAATTATGTTGTTATTGCTACAGTTAGTTGTTGAATTTATATTTGCATTTTATTATTTTTGCAAGTATTAGGCTTACCTAGTCATAGAGACTAGGTGCCGTCACGACATCATACGGAGGAGAAATTGGGTCGTGACAAGTTGGTATCAGATCCCTAGGTTCATAGGTGTCGTGAGTCACAAGCCAGTTTATTAGAGTCTCGCAAATCGGTACGGAGACGTCTGTACTTATCTTTGAGAGGCTATGGAACTGTTAGGGAAAATTTTACTACTTTGATTCCTTGTCGTGCGAAAATTGTTGACTTCAAAAATGCTAAACTTCTGTATTCTATTCTATCACAGATGGTGAGGACACGTATAAGCGGGTCTGATGGCCAGGCACCCACGCCCCCTGCTAGAGCCGCGAGAGGCCGGTGCCGGGGTAGAAGCCGAGGATGTCCACGTGGTGCAGCTAGAGCATTCGCACGAGCTGCTACAGAGGATCCCCCAGAAGCTCCAGCTGGAGGGCGATACCTAAGGTACCTGTTTCTGCATCAGCCCTCTAGGAGACTCTAGCCCAGTTTCTGAGCATGTTCATCACCTTAGCTCAGGCTAGATTGATTTCACTTGCTACTGCCACATCTCAGGCCGGGGGAGGAGCACAGACTCCTATCGCCGGTACTCCAGAGTAGTGGGTTCAGGTCGACCAGGTTCCAGAGATTATACCAATGTAGCCGGTAGCTCCAGCTCAGCTCAAGGTTAGGGCAACAACTTCTAAGGTGGAGCAGCTCAGACTTGAGAGGTACAAGAAGTACCACCCACCTACTTTTAGCGGATTGGCTACAGATGATGCTCAGGGTTTTCTGGAGGAGTGTCATCGTATTCTCCGTACTATGGGCATAGCGGAAACACGCGAGGTTTCCTTTACTACATTCCAGCTTAGAGGAGCAGCCTATCAGTGGTGGCGTGCTTATGAGCTGAGTAGTCCGGATGAGATAGTTTCGCTTACATAGACTCAGTTCTCGAACATGTTTTTGAGAGAGTATGTCCCTCAGAGCCACAGGGACTCATCGCGCGTGGAGTTTGAACAGCTGCGCCAGGGATCTATGATTGTGTCAGAATATGCGGTCCGTTTCAATGATTTAGCCTGACATGCACCGACCTTGGTTGCCACAGTTTGAGAGAGGGTTCGAGGTTTATTGAGGGACTCCACCCCAGCATCCAGATTAGTATGGCCAAGGAGTTGGAGATGTATATTTCTTATCAGCAGGTTGTGAGTATTGCCAGGAGATTGGAGGGCATGCTTGCCCGGGACAGAGAGGAGAGAGAGGCCAAGAGGTCTCGATAGACTGGTTATTATTCTGGTGCTCGTGCCCCAGCAGCTCGCCATGGTAGGGGTTATATGAGTCGCCCCGTTCATTCAGCTCTCCCAGCCGCCAGTGGTGTCCCAGCCCCTTCTAGGCCCCAGGAGCCTTATTATGCACCGCCAGTATCTAGTGTGCCTCTTGCACGGGGTGTTCCTAGTGGCCAACCCAGCAGATCTGGCCCGATCCAGCCACAACAGCCACGCCCTCCCAGATCTTGTTTTGAGTGTGGCAACACTCGCCATATGGTAAGGTATTATGCCAGATTTAGGAGGGGTGCACCTCCACAGACTTCTCAGCCACAACGTACTCCACCGGGTCCTCAGGCTATGATTATAACACCAACTTCCACCCCACCTGCTCAGCCAACCCGAGGTGGAGGTCAGGGAGGTAGAGGTTGCCCTAGAGGGGGAGTCCAAGTCAGATATTATGCCTTTCCTGCTCGTACAGAGGCAGTTGCTTCTGATTCTATCATTACAGGTATTGTTCCAGTCTGTCATAGAGATGCGTCGGTATTATTTGACCCAGGCTCTACATATTCCTATGTGTCCTCTTATTTTGCCCCGTATTTGGGCGTATCTCAGGATTCTTTGAGTTCCCCTATTTATGTGTCTACTCCCGTGGGAGATTCTCTTGTTGTGGACCGTGTGTATCGGTCGTGTTTGATTGCTGTTAGTGGTATTGAGACCAGAGCCGATTTATTATTGCTCAGCATGGTGGAGTTTGATATTATTTTGGGCATGGACTGGTTGTCGCCCCATTATGCTATTCTTGATTGACACGCTAAGACCGTGATGCTGGCTATGCTAGGATTTTCGCGATTAGAGTGGAGAGGTACCTTAGAGTATACTCCCAACAGAGTTATTTCATTTCTTAAAGCTCAACGAATGGTTGAGAAGGGGTGTGGCGCATATCTAGCTTATGTGATAGATATCCGCATTAATACCCCTATAGTTGAGTCAGTTCCAGTAGTGAGGTACTTTCCAGATGTGTTTCCAGCTGATCTTTCGGGCATGCCGCTCGACAGAGATATTGATTTTGGCATTGATCTGTTGCCGGGCACTCAGCCCATCTCTATTCCTCTGTACCGTATGGCTCCTCCTGAGTTGAAGGAGCAGTTACATGAGTTGCTTGATAAGGGCTTCATTCGGCCCAGCATATCACCTTGGGGTGCTCCTGTCTAGTTTGTGAAGAAAAAGGATGGTTTTATGCATATGTGTATTGATTATCGCCAGTTGGACAAAGTCACAGTGAAGAACTGGTATCCTTTGCCTCATATTGATGACCTATTTGATCAATTACAGGGTATCAGAGTGTTTTCCCAGATTGACTTACGTTCAGGTTATCATCAGTTGAAGATTCGGGAGCCAGATATCCTGAAGACTGCTTTCAGGACCAGATACAGTCACTATGAGTTTCTTGTTATGTCTTTTGGGCTGACCAATGCCCTGGCAGCTTTTATGAACTTGATGCACAACATGTTCTGGCCTTATCTTGACTCATTCGTCATTGTGTTTATTGACGACATTCTGGTGTACTCCCGGAGTCGGGAGGATCATGAGCAGCACCTGAGGACTGCGCTTCAGACTTTAAGGGAAAAGAAGCTATATGCACATATTTCAAAGTGTGAGTTTTGGCTAGACTCATTGGCATTCTTGGGTCATATAGTATTGAGTTAGGGGATCAAGGTATACCCGAAGAAGATTAAAACAGTGCAGAGTTGGCCCAGACCGTCCTCAGCTACAGAGATCCGGAGTTTTCTTGGTTTGGCAGGGTATTACCATCGATTTGTAGAGGGTTTCTCATCTATTGCAGCACCTATGACCAGGCTGACCCAGAAGGGTGCTCCGTTCAGGTGGACAGAGGAATGTGAGGAGAGATTTCAGAAGCTCAAGACAACTTTGACTATATCCCTAGTATTGGTATTGCCTACAGGTTCAGGGTCTTATACTATATATTGTGATGCATCGTAGATTAGTCTCGGCGCGGTGTTGATGCAGGATAGTAGGGTGATTGCCTACGCGTCCAGACAGCTAAAGGTGCATGAAAAGAACTATTTTTTCCACGGCCTTGAGTTAGCAGCTATTGTTCATGCCTTGAAGATTTGGTGGCATTATTTGTACGGTGTTCCTTGTGAGATTTACACCGATCACTGGAGTTTGTAGCATCTATTCAAGCAGAAGGATCTTAATTTGCATCAGAGAAGGTAGTTGGAGCTGCTTAAGGATTATGATATCACCATTTTGTACCACCCTAGGAAGGCCAATGTGAAGGCCGATGCTTTGAGTCATCGGGTAGAGAGTTTGGGGAGTTTAGCATATCTACCAGCAGCAGAGAGTCCATTGGAGTTGGATGTTCAGGCCTTAGCCAGCCAGTTTGTGAGATTGGATATTTCTGAGCCGAGTCGAGTATTGGCTTGTGTGGTCTCTCGGTCTTCTCTTTATGATCGTATCATGGAGCGTCAATATGATGACCCCCATCTGCTCGTCCTTCAGAACAGGGTTCGGCGAGGTGATGCTAGAGATGTGACTATTGGTAATGACGGCGTGTTCATGATGCATAGCCGGATATGTGTGCCCAATGTAGATGGTTTGCGTGAGTTGATTCTCCAAGAGGCTCACAGCTCGCGGTACTCCATTCATCCGGGTGCCGCAAAGATGTATCAGGACTTGAGATAGCACTACTGTTGGAGGAGAATGAAGAAAGACATAGTGAAGTATGTTGCTCGGTGCCTAAATTGCCAAAAGGTGAAGTATGAGCATCAGCGGCCGGGTGTGGAGATTCCCGAGTGGAAATGGGAGCGAATCACTATGGATTTCATTGTTGGGCTCCCACGGACTCAGCGGAGGTTTGATGCAGTTTGGGTGATTGTGGATAGGATGACCAAGTCGGCTCATTTTATTCTTGTGATGACTACCTATTCTTTCGAGCAGCTAGCTCGAATCTACATCCGTGAGATCGTCTGGCTTCTTGGCGTACCAGCATCTATCATCTCTGACTGGGGTACGCAGTTTACATCACGGTTTTGGAGAGCTGTACAACATGAGTTGGGTACTCGGGCTAAGTTGAGTATAACATTTTACCCTCATATGGATGGGAAGTCCGAGCGCACTATTCAGGTATTAGAGGATATACTCCGTGCGTGTGATAGATTTTGGGGGGTGCTTGGGACCAGTTCTTGCCACTTGCGGAGTTTGCTTACAATAATAGTTATCAGTCCATCATTCAGATGGAACCATATGAGGCTCTATATGGTAGGCGGTGTCGGTCTCCAGTGGGATGGTTTGAGTCGGGCGAGGCTTGATTATTGGGTACAAACTTGGTTCAGGATGCCTTGGAGAAGGTTAAGTGATTCAGGATAGACTTCGCACAGCCCAGTCCAAACAGAAGAGTTATACGGACCGAAAGGTTCGTGATATTGCATTCATGGTTGGTGAGCGGTCCTTGCTCCGGGTTTCGCCTATGAAGGGTGTTATGAGGTTCGGGAAGAAGGGCAAGTTGAGCCCTAGGTATATTGAGCCTTTTGAGATTCTTGAGAGGGTTGGGAAGGTGGCTTACAGACTTGCCCTACCACTTAGTCTCTCTGCAGTTCATCCAGTGTTCCATGTTTTCATGCTCCGGAAGTATCACGGCGATCCGTCTCATGTGTTAGACTTCAGTTCAGTTCAGTTGGACAAGGATCTATCTTATGTTGATGAATCATTGACTATTTGGGACAGGCAGGTTCGAAAGCTGAGGTCAAAGGACATTGCTTCCGTGAAGGTTCAGTGGAGAGGTCATCCGGTCGAGGAGGCGACTTGGGAGACCGAGCAGGATATGTGCAGTTGTTATCCTCATCTTTTCAACACTTCAGGTATGTCTCCATGATCGTTCGAGGACGAACGATTGTTTTAAGAGGGGGAGGATGTAGCGACCTGGCAGGTTGTTTTGAGAGTAATAGCCTTGATCCCCTATTTACTGCTTCTCCTATATCTATTCCTGCTATTGTGACTTGCCGGGAGGTTTCGTTTTGGTTTTTGGAGTGTTTTGGGACACTTAGTCCCTAAATGGAGGTTTAAGCCTTAGAATTTGGACCGTAGTCGGAACTGTATGAAGACAACTCTGGAATGGAATTTTGTCAGTTCGTTAGCTCCGTTAGGTGATTTTGGGTTTAGGGGCGTGTCCGGATTGTATTTTGGAGGTTTGTAGCTCATTTAGGCTTGAAATGGCTAAAATAAGAATTTAAGTTTGGAAGTTTGACCGGGGAGTTGACTTTTTGCTATCGGGGTCGGAATCCAGTTCCAAAAATTTTCATATCTCCGTTATGTCATGTATGACTTATGTGCAGAATTTGAGGTCAATCGGACTTGATTTGATATGTTTCGCATCGAATGTAGAAGTCGTAAATTCTTAAGTTTTATTAAGCTTGAATTGGGGTGTGATTCGTGGTTTTAACGTCGTTTTATGTGATTTAAGGTTTCACATAAGTTCGTATGATATTTTATGACTTGTTGGTGAATTTGGTTGAGATCGTGAGGGCCTCGGGTGAGTTTCGGATAGTTAACGGATCAAACATTGGACTAAAACAGGTGCTGCAAAATTTCTTCTGCTGGAAATGCAGAAATCGAGCCCAGGATCGAAGCCCAGAAATCGATCCCAGGGTCGAAGCCTAGGGTCGAGGGCCAGGATCGAAGCCAGGGTCGAACCTCAGGATCGAGGGAGATAATCGAAGGCTCAGGATCGAGGGCCATGATCGAAGGCTCAGGATCGAGGGCCATGATCGCAGGCCAAGATCGAGTGCCAGGATCGAAGCCATGATCGATGCCTAGGATCGAAGGTCAGGATCGAGGCCCGTGATCGATGGCCATGATTGGGGGCCATGATCGAGGCAGGACCGAGGGCTGCCTGGACAGAATTATAAAACAGGAGACTTCATCCTATTTGCCATTTTTGACGAATTGGAGCTTGAGGAGAGGCGATTTTTGATAGATTTTAAAACAAGTAAAAACATTGGGGTAAGTAATTCTAACTCGAATTTGGTTAATATACACGAATATATCATTGTTTTCACCATTTAATTAGTGTGTTGAGATGGAAATTTGGGAAAATTTTAGAAATCTCATAGAAACAAATTTATGCGATTTCGGTGTCGATTCAGAGTCGGATTTGAGTGAAACTGGTATGGTTGGACTCGTAATTGAATGGGTTATTGGATTTTATGAGTTTTGTCGGATTCCGAGACGTGGGCTCCGCAGATGATTTTTGAGTTAATTTCGGATTTTTATTGAAAAATATAGTATTTTCTTATGAAATTAATTCCTATAATTTTTGTTGACTGTATCGAATTATTTTGGCTAGATTCGAGTCATTCAGAGTCGGATATTCGTGGAAAAAGCATTCTTACCGATTGATTGAGCTTAGTTCGAGGTAAGTGGCTTGCCTAACTTTGTGTGGGGAACTCATTGTAAGATTTGTACTATTTTTATATATGAGCGCCGTGTACGTGAGGTGACGAGTACGTACGCGGGCTAATTGTGTAAAAATCCGATTTTTCTACTAAGTAATAACCTGATTTCCTTCTTAATTGAGTTCCATCAGCATGTGTGGTATCCAGCTAAACTAGAATAGCATGCCTACATGCCTTAACTGTTTACTTGAACTACGTGCAGCATGTTTAGTGAATTTACATGTCTTTCCTTAACTGGTACTTAGGTTGAACTGTAGAATTTCGTGCCGTAACTATTGAATTCTATTGTTTGGCTACATATTTACTTTGGGACTACGGAACGGTATTTCGGGAGATCCCCTTGTACTGCATATTTACTTTGGGACTACGGAACGGTATTCCGGGAGATCCCCTGTACTGCATATTTACTTTGGGACTACGTAACTGTATTTCGGGAGTTCCCCCTGTTCTTCACATTTACGTTGGGACTACGAGACGGTATCTCGGAAAATCCCCTGTTGTTATCTTTGTGTATTGAGTTGTTGTCTTCTATGATTTCATTCTTGTTAAATTTCAGTCTTTATTTTACTGCGGTATTTTATTCTATCTTGTGTTATTATGTATATACCAGTAGGGCCCTGACCTGACCTCGTCACTACTCGACCGAGGTTAGGCTTGGCACTTACTGGGTACCGATTGTGGTGTACTCATGCTACCCTTCTGCACATGTTTATCATGTGCAGATCCAGGTAGTCCTTATCAGCCGCACTATCAGTGAGCTGGGACAGATTTGGAGACTTCAAGGTATATCTGCCACATCCGCAGACCTTAGAGTCCCCTTCTACTATTCCCCATGTCCATTATCTTCTGTATTTTCTTTGATAGACTCTGATGTATAGAGACACTAGATTTTCCTTCTGTAGTTTGTGATTCACGATATTTCAGATTTTGGGAATGATGTGTAGTATATTGAGGAGTTGTTTTTTTGTACATGTCAAGTGTAAGCACGTAATTTTTTACCCGCGCAACTTTTAAAAGTAGTATTTTTAAAATATTTACTTATTTTTCATTATAATAGGACTTAGCCGATTTTTTACTTTTAATCTAATAGTAGAACATAAAATTCGAAAACACAAAAAATAGTTTCACTTTATTTTTTACCTCATTTCATATCTCTTTCAAGAATATTAGTGTTTTTGGTAGTAATATTATTTTAATTTTGAGATAATTTTAATCTAATCCTATTTTTATTTTTAGTATGATATTTGGAAATACCAAAAATAGTTTTGTTTTAACGGTTAGTTTTATTTTAATAGTTATTTCTACTTAAGTAGGGCTAATTAATATTTTGGTAGTTCTTTTTATCTTTATTGTTTATTTAATAGGTATGAGTTGATGTTGGATGGATAGATATTTGGTTAATTAGACCAATGTTAAGCACAAATTTGGCCATAAAGACCCAAATCGGGAGCCCATTCCCCATAGCCCACACACCCCATTATATTTTACAACCCTAAAGACCCTAATTTCATGAGAGGAGGAACGGGAAGAAAGGGAAATCGGCCGTTTTTTTTGAAAAGGCATCCTTCTTCTTCTTCAAAATAAATCACAGCAACCATATCCCATTAGAACACAAACGCCTCCTTTCGCAAAACCAGCGACCAACCCCCGAGTTCTATCACCCTTGCCCCCTGAACTTTATCCCTCTCGTTCTCACTGCTTCAAACTCGGCCGCGTAAATGGCAGCGCCATCGTAGTCACACACGCACACACATAGAGATAGGGGGAAAAGCTTGGGAAATTTTCCGGCAGAATCTAGAAAAAACGAGGTTACTCGTCTTTTGTTTTCTAATTTCAAAAATGGAGATTATTTGAGGACAAAGAGCAAAAACGCAGTAGCAACTTCGTACTCTTTCCATTGATTTCATTTGTTTTGGTTCAATTCGAACTTTTCGGCGAGTTTCGAGGTCGTCAAAGGTTGTAGTCTGAGGTTTCCGGTCAGATTCACGGTTCCGTCGAAGGTCGTTGTCCAAGGTTTCCTGTCTTAGAACATTTTCTGATTCAAAGCGCTGAAGTTCCCTCTTATCTCTCTGACTTATGAACCCGTTATTTGCTCTTGGTGTTGTTTTGAGATCTTGCTGTTAATTGATGACTGTTATTCTCATCCTGAGATTTGGTTGTTCATGATCTGTTTTCTATGACGTTAAAATCTTGACTAACGGGAAGGTTTTGGGAATAATCTTTGATAATTGTTGACTTGGGATTAATCAATTGGATATTTGGATTGAGTTTCATCACAAGATTATAATTCGGCATCTCTCAACTCTCGGCCTAAGTGAATAATGCCTCTTTAATTTCTTAGATTTGAATTTTATTCATGTAACAATCTTAAATTTGGACAAATATGCGGGACTTCAGTGATGTTAAGCTTTCTTAGTTAGCATTTTAATATCAGTTTTAGTTTTTTAAAAATATATATAAAAATAAAAAGTTTAAAATTAGCAGTCATGTTTTGTTTAATATAAGTAGTTAAATAGAACTGAGTTGTCTCTCTCGTAAGATTAATAATAGATCTAGTTTCATAGATTATCTTTTAGAATCTAGAGAGCTAGTATTGAATGGAAATTAAGTTATTGTCGTTGTCTTCATATGAATGAAGATTAGTGTTATGTTTATCTTGTTGTTTTGATTTTATTTCCTATCGGTAGGAGCATATTAGGCCGACCACACTCGGGTAGGCAAATTTTAGGTTTTCTTTTTCTCTTTTATTTGAGGTAAAATGACGTCCCTTTAGTTCATATTCAGGGGAATGCCCCGTAAACTCTGTAAATATTTTTATCAGGGGAATACCCCGAATTGAATGTAAAAGAAGACCGTGGCATCATCATTGGAGGCGCAGTATAGGATAGTTAGATTTATTTTAGGTGGGGGCGGCCTCGAGCCTCTTTTGTATTTATTTTCCTTTTATGTATATTATTTACCTCAATTTGAATATTTTAAAAGCCAACTTGATCATGTACGCAACCGTATTAGTTACAGGACTCGGAGAAATGCCTAACACCTTCTCCCCGAGTCAAATGAACCCCCTTACTTGAAATTTCTGGTGCAGTCAGTTTTAGAGTCAAATATGCTTTAAGGAAAAATTGCTTTTTAAATGGTGACTTGGCACACCGAGATTATATGCCAAGTGGCGACTCTGAAAATCCTTTGAAACATATTTTTTGTCACTTTCATGATTGAAAACCCTTTTGAGCTTTAAAACCATTTTTTATTTATTTCAAAGGGGGTTAGTGAGGTAAAAAAAGCGGTATGACAGCTTTGACGACTCTGCTGAGGAGTTGCAGGTTTGAGGTGATACTTGATCTTGTTGGCTTTTAGGATATTCAGTTGATGTGTTTGTTTTCTTTATTTGCTTTGTTTATTTGGTTTATTTGTCTTATTTCCTGTTTTGTTAGTTATTTGTTTATCGTTTTTCCTTATGTGTTTACCGCTTTATAACTGTCATCATTTGCATAACCATGGGTCTTCTTTCTGCAACAAGTCTTTCGGAGTATGTTTGAGCGTACACGGCCTTTTTGTGAGTCACCCGTGTCTTTAGGGGGGTAGCGTGGGAGCGTGGAGTGGGCGGATAGCTAGAGCAACCGCCATCGATCATGTGTCGCCCTAAATTGCCTTGTCTAGTGAACCCCCAAACTTAGGTCAGCCTTTAGGTCATGCTTATTTACATCATGTCATGTACACTTAGCATGGCTCGGTCCCAGGCACTGTGTCCCTTTATACGAGGCCTACAAATTATGTCAAAATGGGCCAATGGCCCAAAAAGATATTTAATCATCCCCATATGCTACATGCTGCATTCTTTAAGGGTAAAGGGGTCATTTGGCGGACCAATGAGGGTTTGAGGGTAAATGAGAAAGAAAAAAGGGTGAAGTCTAAAAATGAAGCAAGTAGGGCCCAGTTATGTTTTTCTTTCACAACGTTTTCAAGAAAAAGACCAAAAAAAAAAATGAAAATAAAAAATCCAAAAAGATTTTGCACTTTCCTATCATTTTCCAAAAACAAAAAAGAGAAAAAAAAAAGAGAAAAAAAAAATCAAAAAAGATTTTACATGTTTCATCATTTTTCAAAAAAAGACAAAAACTATGTTTTCTTCAATTTTTTTTTTTAAATTCTCTCCCATATCCAATCTTCTCGAATTACGCAAACTTTATTCTCATCTTTCGGGGCGGGATACGTAGGCAGCCCACATAGGGTGCGGTCTTCCTAGTGAGTCTTAGGTTCTTGCCTTCGCGGGGTCTTAGCCAAATCTTGCATGTCTAGACACGTTCGGCCACATCAGTCGTTTTTGCAAAATGGGATCATTTTCGCAAAAGTGGTTCAGTGACCCATGTCTTAGAGTCCTAAGTCCACAAGGGTCATTTCTGCAAAGTAATTTTTTCATGTCTTAGGTCACCTTTGTTGAGTTTGCACTTTTAGCCACCTTTTGGCCACGTAGGTCATTTTGCAAAAATAGCCTTAATCATGACTTGCATGTGTCCAATAGGAAGTGCTATTATCTCACATAGTGTTCTAAATCTTTAACTCTATTTGGTCTTATTTTTCTCATACAGGCATGGATCCATTTGCCGGAGCTTGAGCATGACAGACGCCCAAGGACCATTCCAATCAGGACCGTTGCATACATGAGTTGCTTGAGGATACTTTTATGTTTTGAGTTTGTCATTCATGTTGTCTTTTATTTTCTAGTCTTGTATAGTAGTATCGAGTCTTTTAGGTGGTGTCAGAGTCTGTCATAGTCTAGTTGAGTTCGTCGAGTCTTTTGTTATCGTATTTCCTATTTTGTGTGTGAAAACCAAAAAAAATTATAAATGAAAAATCCAAAAAGATTTTAATTTTTTAGTTTATTTTGTTCATTACTTTTTCAGAACTACGCTTGGTCTGATTCATGTGGAACATGATACGTAGGCAACCTACATAGGGTTCAATCAAATCGTTTTTGAAATTTAAAAAAAACAAAAGAAAAAAAAGATGAAATTATGGGATGTGAGAAGTGAGAGAAAAGAAAAGAATGATAATCGGAAAGAAAAAAAGAGGAAAGAAATGATCAAATCAAAGAGCGCAAGAGAGGAGATGAAGAAGGAAAGGGCAAAGAGAGTAAAATTGGGATGATGCCATATGACCTTCGTACCCTCAGAATCATTTATAGAATCGATAAATGTGATTAGGTGCATTGCACATAATGTGAGATTATCTTATGTTAAATGCCCTAATGCTAACGTGATAACTTCATTTTGTTCCTCTTTGTTATCTTCATTATAGCAGAAGGGTGGTTGGTTTGTGGTTCTTAAACTGGTAACTCTCTCCTACAACATAAAGTCGAAAGGCAATGGCAGACGACAACAGAGTTGAGTTGGTCGATACTGGTACCCGAAAGCAGTTGGTTGAACAGGACATTGGATTGGTTGAAGAGGTAAGAATGTTGAGACAACACATGGCGGACATGTACCAGGCTTGGATGGATGGGAAGGCACCACCCCCGCCACCACCTAGCTTCCTAGATGCTACCCTTACCCAAGCTCCGGTCATAGTATCAAATGATCTACCATATTCTCCGGATTTTCCCGCTTATCACAGCTTTCGTAACCTCCCTAGTAGCTCCATCGTTCGTCCTCCAACTACCTTTCCCAAAAATAGCCCTCCTGATGTTGTTGAGCCCCACCAACGACAAGTCTCAGTGGGTGTTCGTGCTCTATGCTTTCAGCCTCAATATCGACCCCATGAATATCCCCATACTCCAGATAATCCTCTCCAATGCTACTTCTCTCCACAAAATCCCCAAAGTCATACCTCACCTTCCCACTACTCTATCCATAATGCACCGCCATATGCTCCACACCCGCAGGACTCGCATTGGCCTACACCACTTCTACAAATATTTTACCCGCCTCCTCAAGCATGTCAACCACCTACCCGCAAGTGGTTCCAACCGAGGCCGGAGTACAAAATGAAAAGGTAGCAGCAAAGAGAAAAATCTTTCACTCCTATTGGAGAATCATATGCTAGTTTGTTCCAAAGGTTGAGACAATTAGACATGTTGAAGCCAATTTAGATAAAAATGTTAAACCCCCTTCCAAAGAATTTTGATTTTTCTCAAAGGTGTGCATATTGCTATAATGCCCCGGGGCACGGTATAGAAAAGTGTTGGCATCTGAAAAGAGCAGTCCAGAAGCTTATTGATACAGGTGATATTACCGTGCAAAATCCAGATGCAACGGATACTAGCCAAAGTCCATTGTCTGTTCATAATGAGATGCATATGGTGGGCATGATTTGTATTGAAAAGGAATATGAGAACTCTTCTGAATCCCTTGGAGGGCCACTTGCCGCGAAATTTTAACTGCTATCATTCTCAGTTCCAGAAGTTGATCTTAAGAATGAGTTGGCAAAGGGGACCCTAAAGCCATTTGCCGAGGTCAATGTGATGGAGACTTGTGAAGGTCCTAGTAATGTCGATGTGCGACTCAGTGGCTAAGATCTCGAGCTTGGTAATTGGAAAGATACTCATTTCTTGGCTAGCCAGGGAGGAGTTTTGGTGGTTTAATTTGTTGTCATTTCTGTTGTCCGGGTTATTTCAGGGTTGTAATCCAGATATTGTCTTGTGACTCAAACCCTTCTATCCTTTTATTTTGCCTAGTTCGTTTACTCGTAGTAACTCGTTTAGCGTTATCTAGGTTGTTCCAGGGTTGTAACCTATGTCTATTTTGCTTGTTTTGTTGTTCAAACCCTTTTACTGTGTGTCTAATGCAATCTTCTGTTTTTTCTATTATTTTTAGTCCATCTTTGTTTAGTTCACTTTTCTTATATAGTTCTTTTCATTGTTGACTCTACTGACATGACATGCACGCATAACTCTCAGCCTGGTCTTGAAAGTTAGTATAATCTTGAAACAATAAAACAAGGACTCGGGAGAATTCCTAACAAACGTAATAGTTACGGGACTCGGGAGAATGTCTAACACCTTCTCCCCGAGTCAAATGAACCCCCTTACTTGGAATTTTTGGTGCAGTCAGTTTTAGAGTCAAATATGTTTTAAAGGAAAATTGCTTTTTAAATGGTGAATTGGCACACCAAGATTATATGCCAAGTGGCGACTCTGAAAATCCTTTGAAACACAATTTGTGTCACTTTCATGATTGAAAACTCTTTTGAGCTTTAAAACTACTTTTTATTTATTTCAAAGGGGGTTAGTGAGGTATCCAGTTATGTTGTTATTGCTACAGTTAGTTGTTGACTTTATGTTTTCATTTCATTATTTCCGCAAATATTAGGCTTACCTAGTCGTAGAGACTATGTGTCATCACGACGTCATACGGAGGGAAAATTAGGTCGTGACAAGTTGGTATCAAAGCCCTAGGTTCATAGGTGTCGTGAGTCACAAGCCGGTTTATTAGACTCTCGCGGATTGGTACAGAGATGTATGTACTTATCTTCGGGGTCGGAATTCAGTTTCGAAAATTTTTGTAGCTCCGCTATGTCATTTATGACTTGTGTCAAAAATTTGAGATCAATCGAACTTGATTTGATAGGTTTCGCATCGAATGTAGAAGTCGTAAATTCTTAAGTTTCATTAAGCTTGAATTGGGGTGTGATTCGTGGTTTTAGCGTCGTTTTATGTGATTTGAGGTTTCAAATAAGTTCGTTGATGTTTTAGGACTTGTTGGTGAATTTGGTTGAGGTCGCGAGGGCCTCGGGTGAGTTTCGGATGGTTAATGGATCAAAAGTTGGACTAAAACAGCTGCTGTAAAATTTCTTCTGCTGGAAATGCAGAAATCGAGCCCAGAAAATCGAGCCCGGGATCAAAGCCTAGAAATCGAGCCCAGGGTCGAAGGCCACGGTTTAGGGCCAGGGTCGAAGGCCATGATCGAAGGCTCAAGATCGAGGGCCAGAATCGAGGGCCATGATCGAAGGCCAGGATCGAGTGCCAGGATCGAGGCCCGGGATTGAGGGGCATGATTGAAGCCATGATCGAGGGCCATGATCGAAGCCATGATCGGGGGTCAGGATCGAGGCAAGACCGAAGGCTGCCTTGACAGAAGTATAAAACAGGGGACTTCGTCCCATTTGCCATTTTTGACGAATTGGAGCTTGAGGAGAGGTGATGTTTGATAGATTTTTAAGGAAAAACATTGGGGTAAGTGATTCTAACTCGAATTTGGTTAATATATACGAATATATCATTGTTTTCACCATTTAATTAGTGTGTTGAGATAGAAATTTGGAAAAAATTTAAAAATCTCATAGAAAGGAATTTTTGAGATTTCGGTGTCGATTCGGAGTCGAATTTGAGTGAAACTGGTATGGTTGGAATCGTAATTGAATGGGTTGTCGGATTTTGTGAGTTTCGCCAGATTCTGAGACGTGGGCTCCACGGACGATTTTTGAGTTAATTTTGGATTTTTATTGAAATATATAGTATTTTCTTATGAAATTAATTACTATAATTTTTGTTGACTGTATCGAATTATTTTGGCTAGATTCGAGTCATTCAAAGTCGGATATTCGTTGGAAAGGTATTTTTACCGATTGATTGAGCTTGGTTCGAACTAAGTGGCTTGCCTAACTTTGTGTGGGGGAACTCCCCGTAGGATTTGTACTGTTTTTGATATATGAGCGTCATGTACGTGAGGTGACGAGTACGTACACGGGCTAACTGTGTAAGAATGCGATTTTTCTACTAAGTAATAACCTGATTTCCTTCTTAATTGAGTTCCATCAGCATGTGTAGTATCCAGCTAGACTAGAATAGCATGCCTACTTGCCTTAACTATTTACTTGCACTACGTGCAACATGTTTAGTGAATTTACCTGTCTTTCCTTAATTGGTACTTAGGTTGAATTGTAGAATTTCGTGTCGTAACTATTGAATTCTATTGTTTGGCTGCATATTTACTTTGGGACTACAGAACGGTATTCCGGGAGATCCCCTGTATTGCATATTTTCTTTGGGACTACAGAACGGTATTCCGGGAGATCCCCATGTACTGCATATTTACTTTGGGACTACAGAACGGTATTCCGGGAGATCCCCATGTACTGCATATTTACTTTGGGACTACAGAATGGTATTTCGGGATATCCCCATGTACTGCATATTTACTTTGGGACTACGAAACGGTATACCCGAAGATCCCCCTGTTCTGCACATTTACGTTTGGGACTACGAGACGGTATCTCGGGAAATCCCCTGTTGTTATCTCTGTCTACTGAGTTGTTGTCTTCTATGATTTCATTCTTGACAAATTTCAGTCTTTATTTTACTGCGGTATTTCATTCTATCTTGTGTTATTATGTATATACCAGTAGGGCCCTGACCTGACCTCGTCACTACTCGATCGAGGTTAGGCTTGGCACTTAATGGGTATCGATTGTGGTGTACTCATGCTACTCTTCTGCACATGTTTTTCGTATGCAGATCCAGGTACTCCTTATCAGCCGCACTATCAGTGAGCTAGGACAGCTTTGGAGACTTCAAGGTATATATGTCGCGTCCGCAGACCTCGGAGTCCCCTTCTACTCTTCCCCGTGTCCATTATCTTTTGTATTTTCTTTGATAGACTCTGATGTATAGAGACACTAGATTTTTCTTCTGTAGTTTATGATTCATGATATTCCGGGTTTTGAGAATGTTGTGTAGTATATTGAGGAGTTGCTTTTTTGTACATGCCAAGTGGCATGGTATCCAATTATGTTGTTATTGCTACAGTTAGTTGTTGAATTTATATTTTCATTTCATTATTTCCGCAAATGTTAGGCTTACCTGGTCGTAGAGACTAGGTGCCGTCACGACGTTATACGAAGGAGAAATTGGGTCGTGACAGTATCCTAAAACTAGCGTCAAAGGGATACTTCTGTTTATCTATCTATTTATCTATCTATCTATCTATCTATACTATACTATATTAAAAGCACGAAGGCCTTTAGTGAAATGTCGTTCGCCTTTTTTGCCCTTTAAAAATAAGTTTTCTATTGGACAAAATCGTAATTAAATAATTTTTCTAATTTTTAGAACTTTGAAGAAAACTACATTTTACTTAATAATTCCTTCCTTATTTGAAATCACACATAATTCCTAGAACGTTCAAGAAATAACCTGTTCATTCGTTAGGATTCTAAAATATTAGAAGTGATTTAAACCACTTTCTTATTTGTCCTTATTGAAATTAATAACTGAATTTTTATAAACAGTTATAACGCAAAAATCCTATCTACTCGATCAAAATTATCGAAGTCAATAAGTAAAGCTCCTTTTTTTTATATATATATTATATATTTTTGAAGGAGGGTTAGTCTTAACTTTTTAATAGTTGGTAGTGGAAGTTTACCTTCAGCTATTGCCTTTTGCTTTCACATAACAAATATTTGTTTACATGAATCTATTTTGTCATCCATCATAATATGTTGTTAAACTCAGTTTATTTTCAACTTTTATATATGGCTAAATTCATTCTTCTGTTAAATTTCGAGTTTCTAGATGTTCATTAGGGTTCCTTGAATAAAATTTCATATTGGATAAAATTATAATCTAAGTTGATTTTCTTAATATTTAGACTTTAAAGTCAACTAAGATATGCTTATTAAATTTTTTCTTCTTTGAACTAAGTAAGAAGTCTTAAACATAACCTTTTCAATTAATAAAAGAATGTTACTATATTACTTTATGGTGCACGTTATGAATTTAATGATAATATGCTTCTTTTCATGTTTTCTCCATGCACACATTAGGTTTTGTCTATTTCTTTCTTTTTTAATTAGCTTTAATTAATTATTTTAGACTAAATTAGATATAAATTTATTGGGGGTAAATATCTATACAACTATAAGAAACAAATATATATATCAACATAAATATACATTTCATGTTAGATATAATGATAATTTCCATTAATACTTTAAATGTTGGATATTACATTTAATTTTTAAATATTGAATGAGCTGATATCTTGATTCTATATAATCTAATTATCTTAGTAAGATCTAAAAAAAAAAGAATAAGTAGGAACTATAACTAAAGTCGGTAATTCTCCGGCACTCCTTAATTAAAAATTTATATCGGTAATAGGATTCAAATTAATTAATTTTATGTGATTTAATTATCTTAGTAAAAGAAAAAAAAGAAAAATAAAGAAAGACTTTTATGAAAAATTATGTTTAATCCTCAGGTTATATAATAGTATGTCCATTGCCTTTTAATCAAATCTCTAAATTTTATGTAATAAAATTTAAATACACAGTCTAATAAGTACTATGATTAGATATAAATAATTTAAATATCCACAATTTTCATGCTCTTTAATTCATTATAAAATTCTAAAAATAATTTGAAAAAGACATTTAACAATTATACATAGTTTAATAATATTTATATGATTATTAACATTTCATACTAATTGATACGCGATACACGCGCAAAGCACTGTCACGACCCAAAATCCCACCACAGGCGTCGTGATTACACCTAGTCTCTAAGACTAGGTAAGCCGATTTCCATTACATTTCGAAACCATTTTTTTTTAATATAAATTGAATAGGTAATCAAAACCAACAGTGGAATAAATATGAATATAACAACCTCCCAAGACTGGTAGTACTGAGTCACGAACTCTAACTGAATACATGAAATAATCTCAAAGATCGAATACTCAATACTGTTTGATTAATAATTAATAGTACAATAAAATGAAAAAACTTCAAGGGACTGCGACGACCAAGCAGCTCTACCTTAAATCCTTGCGATCACACTTTAACTCTGTCCGAGTCCGATAGCTCCAATATCTGGCTCTGCACAAAAATATGCAGAAGTTTAGTATGAGTACACCACGGTCGGTATCCAGTAAGTATCAAGACTAACCTTAGTGGAGTAGAGACGAGGTACAGTCAAGACACTCACTAGTCTAATAGCATGTGCAATAAGATATACAAAATAATAGGAAACAAATAACAATAAATGCAACTAGAACACCATTAATAACGCTCAACAATTTAAAAATATAAGTACACCCAATTAAATCAAGTATTTCAAATAAATATCTTTCACATATAATTCTTCCGGATAAATCTCTTTCAATTAAAAAGTCACCATGTGATACTTTATTTCATAATCATACAACTACGGGTCTCAGCCCATTTTCATATTTTTCATAAACACGGGTCTCAACCCACTTTCATATTTCCACGTCACTTCATGCCTATAATTAAATCATCATATTTCCCCGGCACCTCGTGCCCTCATTTCATATCACAACTGTACGGACAATTCACGTGCCAATATCATCATTATTTACTCACGACACCTCATGCCCACATTTCATATCATAATCCACCTGGCAATGGTCACAGACCCCAATTTCAACATAAATCAAACTATTACTAATTTACCAACAACAAGACCAATTGCACAAGATATAAAAATAAACACAATGAAAATCACAACATCACATAAAAATTTCCAACGTAACAACCCCACATCATCACATGTCATCCTTGATAATAGCCGCTTCTATCTCTCCTATAGCCACCATTATCACTCCTATAATAGCCTTCCTTATCCCTCCTCCCTGACAATATCAATAGCCACCCTTATCGCTCATATAGCCACCCTTATCGCTCATATAGCCACCCTTATCGCTCCTATAACCACCTTTATCGCTTCGCCCGGACAATACCCCAACACACATAACAATAATGAAATGCCTCCCTTATGCCCAGTGAGATGCCACCCTTATATCCTCAAAATGATAACTCAATTAACACAATAATTTACACGGAATATTATCACGGCAACGTAATAAAAATTAATTCATATCACAATTTGCACAATTGCCCCAACCAATTCTAAGGATATAATAAAATTAATTAATTTCACAACAAATAGCCCAAGGCTCCACACAATGTATATAAAACCTCAAAAACAATCAACAGAGATAGAAAAATAATCAACATAGGGCACACCGTTATTAATCCAAATTTAGATAATTATATTAACACTTCTTCTTAAGCTTGCTTAATTAATTATTTGCATAGGGAATATTCATAATGAAATCAAATTCCAAGAAATATCAAACCATCAAACTCACGAAAATCACATAACTATACAAGTAATAATTACATCGAATTGTCATATAAAAACAAGTTCAATAATTGTGATTTGAGGCATGGCAATTAGATGATTAAATATATACCAACAATTATTCAATTTACTACACAATATGCCCAAGACTTTAACTCAATAAATTTTACACATATAAGCCCGAGTACGTACTTGTCACCTCGCGTACACGGCTTTTTCATATTTCACAAATGACACATAAGACTCGATGCCTAAGGGCTAATTCCCTCACTCGAGGTTAAACAAGACACTTACCCTTTTGAAATTAGGCCGATATTCCAAAATAGCCTTCTTGCTTGAATTGACCTCCGGACAGCTCAAATCTATCCAAATTAATTGTATAACTTTATTAAAATTCATCGCAAATAATTCCGGATAATAAAACGTCGACTTGAAAATTTATTCTAAAAAGTCAACAAAAGTCAACGCGGGGCCCGCCTCTCGTAACCCGATATAATCTTCACGAAATTCGAACACCCATTCCGATACGAGTTCAACCATACTGATTTTATCAAATTCCGATAACAACTCGACCTCCAAATCTTAAATTTTTATTTTTGGAAGATTTTGCAAAAATCTTAATTTTTCTTCCATAAATTCACGGATTCACGATGTAAACGAGTATGAAATCATGAAATATAATCAATATAGGATAAGAAACACTTACCCCAATGTTTTTCCGTAAAAATCGCCAAAGAATCGCTCAAGAACTGTGCTCCAAAAATTCAAAACGAAATGAAGGAAATGACCATTTTTGGTCCTTAAGTTTCTGCCCATCCGTCACTAAAAGTCCATTTTCCGTCACTAAAAGTCAACACCAGAACTTGCTTGCACCAGATTTTATTCAATCGATCATAACTTTATGTACAAATGTCCAAATGATGAATGACTTAACTTTCTGGAAACTAGAATCAAAAGACTACAACTTTCATGTTTTGATAAATTTTCGATTCCTTATGAATTGCCAGATATAAGCTTCCAAAATAGGCTTCACGCATCAAATTTCTGGCGAAATGGCTCTACCAGCGTTCATTCAATCCATCATAACTTTCTGTACAAATGTCCAAATAATGAATGGTTTAACTTTCTGGAAACTAGAATCAAAAGACTACAACTTTCATGTTTTGATAAATTTTCGATTCCTTATGAATTGCCAGATATAAGCTTCCAAAATAGGCTTCACGCATCAAATTTCTGGCGAAATGGCTCTACCAGCGTTCATTCAATCCATCATAACTTTCTGTACAAATGTCCAAATAATGAATGGTTTAACTTTCTGGAAACTAGAATCATAGGGCTACAACCTTAATATTTTAAAAAAATTTAGATTCCTTATAGATTATGAGATATAAGTTTCCAAAGTTGGCTTCGCGCACCACAAATATCTGGCGAACAGCTCTGCAACAGAAATTTCCAGCAACTCTCTTTGTCCGAAATCCATTCCGTTTATCTTCCGAAATCCACCTGAGGCCCTCGGGACCTTAACCAATTATACCAACATATCCCAAAATACAATATGAATTTAGTCGAGGTTTCAAACCACATCAAACAATATCAAAACGACGAATCGCACCTCAAATCAAAATTTATAAACTTTGAACATTCAAATTCTATATCTTGTGCCGAAACACATCAAATTAATTCGGAATGACTTTAAATTTTGCACACAAGTCATAAATGACATAACAAACCTATTTCAATTTCCAGAATCGGATTCCGATCTCGATATCAAAAAGTCACTCCCCCCCCCCCCCCGGGGGTCAAACTTCCCACAAATTCAACTTTCGGCATTTCAAGCCTAATGCCACTACGGACCTCCAAATAATTTTTCGGACACGCTCCTAAGTCCAAAATCACCATACGGATCTTTTGACATCATCAAAATTTTATTCCGGAGTCGTTTGCTCAAAAGTCAACTCTCGGTCAACTCTTTCTATTTAAGCTTCTAATTAAGGATTGTTTCTCTTAATTAATTCCGAATCTTCCGAAAAATCAAACTCGACCACACCCGCGGGTCATAATACTTATTACGAAATTGCTCGAGACCTTAAGTCGATGAACGGTGCGTTAATTCTTTAAACGACAAGTCGGGTCGTTACAAGCACGAAGCCCCTTAGTGAAATATCCTTTTTTACCCTTTAATATAGATTTCATGTTAGATAAATTTTTAAATATAAATAACTTTTCTAATTTTTAGGACTTTAAAATCAACTAAAATTTTATTTATTAAATCTTTTCTTATTAAACTAGGTAGAAAATCCTAATATTCAGCGCTATAAATTTATTAAACTTTTTACCTTATATGAATTTTCTTATTTGAAGTCCGTTGATATTAAAGCTGTCTTAAACTATAAAATTTTCTTATTATTATAAACTTTAGAAATTATGCATTAGCAAACTTTTTTAGGAGTCAAAAGCACAATGATTCCGGAACTACAACAATTCAAAATTAACATACTAATGGTTTTTTAACTATTTGAAAGTAAAATTTTTATTGAAAAAATTATAATTATAATTAATATTTAAAAATAGATGAGCTAATATTAAAAATTTAAATTAACAAAAATTATGTTATTTTTTTTAATATTGAGAACGAATAATTAAGTCTTTGAATTCATATAAGTAAATTTATTTGTCAAGTTGATACTCTTAAGGTACATATTTTGTAAGAAGAGAATTTTTTTTTTGGTCAAAATTAAAATTTTATTCAACCAATTGTATATATATACATCTACTAGTTCTGTTTGGACTCAAGAACTAGCCATCTCTATTCCTACCTATCAAAGAGCATTCACTATTTATATTTATAAACATACTATCTACTCTTAGCTAGGATAACTGTTTAATCCGTCTAATATCTTTCTCCATTTCTTGTAATTTTGCCCTCTGGTGTGTAATTGGAGAACAATTTCTCTAAGTCTACGATGACTTTCCTGCCTTTCATTCTGGAATCTTCTAGCATTTCGTTTACTCCATATGTGATAAATAGTTGCAGCAAACAATCATGCCAGTACTTCTGCTCTAGCTCTGCTTCCTCGACTTCTCTTGGACATCCAGTTCACTTCCTCATTCCATACCTTGGGTTGTCTACTTTCACCCATCCATCTCAGTAAGGAGGTCCAGATATGTCTTGCATAGCTACATTCAAAGAACAAATGTGCTAATGTTTCTATGATTCCCATTGAACATAACACACAATCCTTTGGGACATTTATCCCACATTTTTCTAATATGTCAACAGTTGCAAGTCTTTGTCTAATGGCTAACCATAAAATGAATTGATGTCTGGGCAACTGACGTATTCCCATAGTGAGGTGTTTCTATGGAACCTTCGGACATTGTGGCTGGAAGGATAAACAAGCTTTCTTAATGCTGAAGCCAACATCACTGCTGCACTTTTGCAATTCCACCATGAAGTCCATATCTTCAAACCAGCTTCTTGCATCAAAGATTTTTCTCACGAGCCAGTATGCTGGGGGGGGGAGGGAGGGGAGGGGGATCTTCATAGTAGCTAGATCTTTATTCTTTATATAGTAACCATGTATCCATTGCACCCACTGGGATTCTTTTCTTGATGCAACTGCCCACAATAGCATGCAGATAGCTGCTATGAAGACCACCCCTCCCACAAGCATTATAGTATAAAACTAAAAGTCAAATGGATAACAATACAAAATTGAAGCACTAAGGATGAAAAATTGAAGCACTAAGGATGAAATAGTAGAGGACAAAATGTATTAAAAATGAGTTATCATTTGTTTTTATTTTCTTTCTTGCATTTAGTCCAACATGTGACAATGTTTTACTATATTTTTTATATACTAAGTTACTTTTTGTAAAATATTATTCATAATTAGTTATTCTTTAAGCTTTACATTATCACTGTCATTTTTGGAGGTATAGTGCCAATTTTTTCATCCTAAATTTCTAGAAGACCAAAAGATTGAATTTTTACTTTTGAATTTTCGATATAAGTCCTTTTAAAGTCACAAAATAAGGCATCCGAAAACTTTTGTAGTATATGACATCTTTATTTATTGAGCTAACTAAATGAAAACACCTTTTATCATTTTCAGAAGAAAAAAAATTAACTTTTATCATAATCTTATATAGCTCAAATAAATTATCTAATAATATTTACGTAATTTTTAAAAATTATGTATTTATTGATACGGGTACACGCGCAAAGCGCGTACCCTAAAACTAGTACTATATTAAAAGCACGAAGGCCCTTAGCAAAATGTCGTTTCCCTTTTTTACTCATTAAAACTAAAGTTCATATTGGACAAAATTATAATTTAGGTTATCTTCCTAATATTTTGGACACCGCAACCAACTAAAATTTTAATTATTAATTTTACTTTATTGAACTAGGTAGAGAGTTCTAATATTAAATATTCTCCTTTTCATTGTGTGGCCCGTATAGAGTGGTAGTCTTTTAAGGCTATCTAATATATAGGAATTTGAAGTAAATTAATATTAGAACTCTTTAAATGAAGTTCCAATATAGACACGATAACGATCTTAATATTATGCAAAGTTAGTTGCTATACGTATATTATTTTAGGTAATAAAAGAGATGATAGTTGGCAAACAAATATATTGTGGTTTCAGAACAATTTGCAAGTATTTTACATAATATAAATTTGTTAGAGTTAGGTTATATTACTATGTAAACTAACTATAATTGCAATTTAATTTATTTTCTAATATATATGACTTTAAAATCTATTACCTTGTGTAAATCTTTTCCTTATTTGGATTATGTAATACAACTAAATTAGAACGTTGAAATTAACTAATATTTTATCTATTATGTCCTTCCCTATTTGAACTGTATCATCTATGCAATTATTATATTTCTTTTTTATTTACATCAAAAATTGTTAAAAGTATTTTTATAATTTGGAATTATTTTATTTTATTTAAAAATGAATTTTACATTAAAAAATTTGTAATTTAAAATTAATTTTTAAAAAGTTTAATATTTTAAAATCAACTAAAAGTTTGACTATTAAATTACTTATTTAAAATTTAGGACTTTTTTTAAATCTTTCTGAGTTTTTCAATTTATTTTACACGTAAGGAAAGGTCATGCAAATTTTTATTTCTGGTCTTTGTCCTAAATGAAATAATCGAACCAATTTGACCTATGCATACCCCTAATACTAATATAGTCTTTAATAAAGGAAATCGCAATGCAATTTCTCTAGGATTCATCTAAGCACTTCAATCTTTGGTATTCTTCTGTATGAGGTGTAATTGAAGCTTTGAATAAATCATAATGAGATCGAAAGCATATAATATTTTTATTTTTGATTCTTTTTTATGAATATTATCTTCTGAATTCTTATAATATTAATATTTTATTATACAAATTATAATATAATATTTTTGAAGTTTTAAAATAAAATTAACTTATTGAGACAAGTCACACGTGCGATTGCACGAATATAGAGACTAGTCTATACTATATTAAAACACGAAGGCCCTTAACAAAATGTTGTTCGTCTTTTTTACCCTTTTAAGATATAGTTCACACTAGACAAAATAACCATTTAATTATTTTTCTAATATGTAGCATTTTAAAGTCAACTAAAACTTTATTTATTAAAGTTTTCTTATTTGAACGACTACATAGAAAATTCTAATATTTAGGACATCAAAATCAATTACATTTACCATATGTAATATTATAATACTAAAAATATAAATATTTACGTGTTATATTTCCTAAGAGGATGTGCATATAATGTAATGGAAGGAAATGGCCAAAATTATAATAGAATATCCTAACCGTAATTTAAAAACTAACAACAACAATAATATACCCAGTAATATCTCACACCGTGGAGTCTGGGAGGGTAGTGTGTACGCAGACCTTACCCCCTACCTTTGTGAGGATAGAGAAGTTATTTCCAATTTGAAAACTAACAAAGGCAGCAAAATTTTTATATTAAAATAAATAAATAATGGAGCTCTAAATTAACTGATTAAAGAAAATATCCAATTTAATTCTTTTTCAACTTCATCATATTAGTAAATTTATTTTTCAAATTAAGAAATAACTTTTGAAAGAAAACTTGACAATTGTACTTCAGGTTCAAATAATCTAATTTAAGAAGAGATAAAGAGATATATAAATACGATCTTATCATTTTACTTAATTATATCAAGCATATGCTAATTAATCAAAAAATTAAGAAGACAATTAAATAACTTCGATAAGTGGGGGTAAAGCGAGAAATCATAATAAAGCATCTCAGGAATTATGTAAGACATGATTTCTTCTTAAGCTAGCTTAATAGGATTAACATTCATCATTTTCAGGACCTTATATTTTTTCCTATAATATTTTTAATAATTCATACACATTGGTTAATATGGATATGCAATATTTAAAAGCTATGTGTTCATGAATATAGAGAACACGCGCAAAGCGCGTACCTAGTTATATTAAAAGCACGAAGGTCCTTAGCGAAATATCGTTAGCTTATTTTACCCTTTAAAAATATATTTTACATTGGATAAAATTGTAAAATAAAAGAACCTACCTAATATTTAGAAGTTCAAAATCAAATAAATTTTGTTCCAATATAATTTTCTGTTGGAGATCTTTTCCTAATAAAGACACAAAATATTAAGAAAATAAAAAAAAATAAAAAAGTAGGAGGAAAGTTTCTTTTTCTGTAATGACCCGATTGGTCGTTTTAAGCTCTAGAAGATCGTTCGGCGGTTTGAGACCTTGAGTAGCTTCGCTTCATGTTTAATTGACTTGTACGTGTGGTCGAAATTGAATTTCGGAAGGTTCGGAGTTGATTAGGATGAAAAATTCTCAATTCGGAAGCTTTAAGTTGGAAGAGTTAATCAGAGTTTTGACTTTTGAGTAAACGACCTTAGGGGTGGGCGTCGGTCGGTTCGGTTCGGTTTTTCAAAAGTTCAGTTCGGTTTAATCGATTTTCGGTTTTTCATTTGGTGCACCAATAACCGAAACAATATTAGTTCGATTTTATCGATTTTTCTTAGTTCGGTTCGGTCGATATTCGGTTTGGTTTGGTCGGTTTGCGAGATTTTTGATTGAGCTTTTTCTACCAATAAAAGGCTTTTAAATTTACTTTTTTACAATTAGCTTTTTCTAAAAATTAATTGGACATTTTCTCCGGTTAACTAGTTAAATACTAATACACCACAAACTCACAAAGATAAAAAAAGAATGAGGTCATATGTTCAACTTTCATTTGTAGCTCCTTGGAGCAACTTTAGTACATTTATAACTATGGATATTATTTCAAATATAAATTATTTTCATTTCGCCAAAATAAAAATTGGAAACTAAATACGTATCATAAAATATGAATAGCAAGGAATACTACAGTAGAAAACAAAAGGCACAACTTAGTCTTTATAGTTGTTATCTTTTGCTTTTCACTTAAATAGGAACCCTCTAAACTGGAACTAATCTTGAATGAGAAAATAGAAAAGGGATTTGGTAAACTGAAATCATAGTCTAAACTATACGTATATATATTAACAAAAGGGCTTGGTTTTGAAAAATGGAATTTTGGACTTCAGCCTTTAGAGTGTGGGTAAGCAAATTGGGCTAGAGATTAATAGGTGAAGAAGAGCCCACCAAAACCTATACACTAAAATTTTAATTTTTCGGTTTAACCGAAAATTGGGGCACCAAAACCGAAAACCGAACCGATCACCGAACTTTTTTAAAATATAAACCGCAAACCGATCGAAAAATCGAAAAAATCGAAATTATCGGTTCGGTCGGTTTTTTTGGTTCGGTCGGTATTATTCTCACCCCTAAACGATCTTGAAATCGGGATTTGAAGGTTCCAATAGGTTCGTATGATAATTTCGGACTTGGGCGTACATTCAGATTGAGTATCGGGTAGTCCATGAGCAATTCAACGCTTATTGTGGAAAGTTGACAATTCAAAGGTTTTAGAATTTTCTATGTTTGGTTTGAAGTGGATTTTGGTGTTATCGATGTACGCTTGGGGTTCTGAGCCTTGCAATAGGTTTGTATCGTGATTTATGACTTGAACGTAAAGCTTGGCGTCATTCTGGAATGTTTAAGTATAATTCGGACGCGTTCGTCCAAGTTTGAATGTTTAAAAGTTAAAAGGAGAATTTGATCGTTGATTTATGATTTTGGTGTTGTTTGGTATGATTTGAGGCCTCGAGCAGGTTTGTGTTATATTTTGGGACTGATTTGTCTAATTGGATGGGGTCCCAGGTGCTCGGGTGTGTTTCAGATGTGTTTGGGTTGTGGCGCGCTCTTATTTGATGGTTCAGTGTCGTTTTCTTGGGTATAAAGGATAATAAATTGAGCAGACAACCTTTGATTTGTGATTTGATTGAACCATTAGATCTGTATCGTAATTACGGAGTCATAGCAACAAGGATCATCTAGCTCCGATTGTCATATGAGAGAGTTAAGCCCATTTCTAGGGGTGAGCATAATATCGACCGAACTGAAAAAACCGACCGAACCGATAATTTTGGTTTTTTCGGTTCGGTTTTTCAGTCGGATTGCGGTTTATATTTTAAAAAAGTTCGGTGATCGGTTCGGTTTTCGGTTTTGGTGCCCTAATTTTTGGTTAAACCGAAAAACCAAAATTTTAGTGTATAGGTTTTGGTGGGCTCTTCTTCACCTATTAATCTCTAGCCCAATTTGCTTACCCACACTCTAAAGGCTGAAGTCCAAAAATCCATTTTTCAAAACTAAGCCCTTTTGTTAATATATATATACGTATAGTTTAGACTATGATTTCAGTTTACCAAATCCCTTTCTATTTTCTCATTCAAGATTAGTTCCAGTTTAGAGGATTCCTATTTAAGTGAAAAGCAAAAGATAGCAGCTATAAAGACAGAGTTGTGTCTTTTGTTTTCTATTGTAGTATTCCTTGTTATTCATATTTTATGATACATATTTAGTTTCCAATTTTTATTTTGGTGAAATAAAAATAATTTATATTTGAAATAATATCCATAGTTATAAATGTACTGAAGTTGCTCCAAGGAGCTTCATAGGAAAGTTGAACGTATGGCCTCATTCTTTTTTCATCTTTGTGAGTTTATGGTGTATTAGTATTTAACTAGTTAACGGGAGAAAATTTCCAATTAACTTTTAGAAAAAGCTAATTGTAAAAAACTAAATTTAAAGGCCTTTTATTGGTAGAAAAAGCTCAACCAAAATCCCTCAAACCGACCGAACCAAACCGAATATCGACCGAACCGAACTAAGAAAAACCGATAAAATCGAACTAATATTGGTTCGGTTATTGGTGCACCAAATGAAAAATTGAAAACCGATTAAACCGAACCGAACTTTTGAAAAACCGAACCGACCGACGCCCGCCCCTACCCATTTCCGTATCAGAAAAGATTGCTAGTGTTGCTTGTGCTCAGGTATCACAATTGCGAACATTTGTTCATAATTGAGAAGATTGTAGATTTTTGCCTTGGTTCGCAATTGCGAGGGTCCACAAATGCGAACCCTCTGTCGCAAATGTGACATCTGCACCTGGTAAAAGGGCTAGGAGACAGGATTTTGGAGACATTCTCTCATATTTGGAACCCTAGGCTCGGTATGAGGCGATTTTGAAAAGGGATTTTCATCTACAATTTTTGAGTAAGTAATTTTGTTCAATTTCTAACTATTTTACATGGATTATATACAGTTTTTAATATGGAATTGGTGGAAATTGTGGAATTTTTAAAGAAAAACCTATAAATCGTATTTTTAGATTTTGACCACGAAAATGGATATGGAATTTGGAATAAATTATATATCTGAGTTCGTGATGTTATGAGTAAAGTTTATCTTCGAAAATTTTCAGAATCCGAGCACGTGGGCCCGAGGGTTGACTTTATTGACTTTTCGAGCGTAGTTGGGAATTGTTATAAATTGATTAATTATACGCATTGGAGTATATTTTAATTGATTTGCACATTGTTTGACTAGTTTCGGATCGTTTGGCTTTGAGTCGAGGTATTAGAGCCGGTTATGGAACTTTGGAGCGAGGTAAGTCTCCTGTCTAACCCTGTGAAGGGTAATTTACCCTGTAGGTATTATATTCTTATGTGCTACATGTTGTGAGAAGTACGTATGTATGAGGTGACGAGTGTCCGTGCATATGCTAGGATTCCTGATTTGTCCGGGTAGACTTAGGTTTACGCCATGCTTTAATTGTACTATTTGAGTTATTCTTGCATGTTTAATTCCTTTATTTTGCGTTACGACTTGAGACTAGGCTTGCGTAGAGTGATAGACTCGCTATTATAAGAGATTTGATGAGCTACTTGATTAGCCGCAGAATAATTGTGCTTCCCTTACAAATTTCTCTCGCGTTGTGTGTTTTCATCGAAAAGCTTCTTTAAATTTCATAACTCACACGTATATTCGTGAGTGAGGTCAAGGACCCGTTAAAGTTTCTTATTCTTATGGGATCGGGCCGTTAGCCTCGGTAGGATTATGTACCATACTCTTATGGAATCGGGCCATTCGCCTCGGCAAGATTATGTACCACACTCTTATAGGATCGGTTCGTTCGCCTCGTCAGGATTATGTACAACACTCTTATGGGATCAGACAGTTCGCCTCGGCAGGATTATGTACCACACTCTTATGGGATCGGACCGTTCGCCTCGGCAGCTTCATGAAACACTCTTATGGGATCGACCCGTTCGCCTCGGCAGTGTCGTGCATAATATTTGACAAGAATCCATCGTATCTATGAGTTTTTCTAATTTAAGTTGTGATGACCTATCTGGTGGGAACAATTTTACATATATACTCCGGTTGAGGAGGTAACCGATCATTGAGAGCTTGAGTTTACTATTCATAGGAGGATTAACCCACGTACCTATATTTGCTTATACTATTTATTTACCCTGCCTCATATTTGTTTACTTCCTACTATATTTGATTTATTAGACTACAAGTAAGTGTCGATGTCGACCCCTCGTCACTACTTCTCCGGGGTTAGGCTAACAACTTACTAGGTATGCGTTGATTTACGTACTCATGCTACACTTGATTGCGGGATCAAGGATTAGATTTCCAACTGTATGACTTGATTCCTCTTCTTCCACTGAGTGCTCAGGGGATAGAAAGTGGGTTGTCGGCAAGCATGACGAGAGGGCAAGGTTCAAAGGAGGAAAGTCTTAGGGTGGATACCTAGACACCCAAGAGGAACCTTTCCCCAGTTGACGAGAGAAAGAAAGGAAATGAGTCCATTGATTCACCTATCTTAAGCTGAAGGAATGAAAGAAGCATTAGAGTCATTAGAGTCTTGATCCCCTGCTTAACCTGAAATGAAATATCGTGTTATGCCCCCCGATCCCTATAGAGTGAAAGAGCTGCTTGGCGATCCCTAGGTTGCAGTACGTCTGGTCGTTAATTCCTCGCGGCCCTGCCGCCTTTCTAGGACCGACCGACGCTTGACCTGCACAAAGGAGAAGGATGAGTCAATTTTCTTTGAAGATCGAGGAACGTAGTGTCGGACAATTATGCCATTCGGAAGACGTCTTCTTTGTGCAAGTATATATATGTCTGGTGGTCTTTGAGGTGCAAAGGCGCGGTTATTCCGGGAACTTCACGGTGAGCTGCATTTCATGTTACGACCCGCAGCATACGGAGTCTCCATCTTAATTAGTTACGTTATCCTGTCTATTTTGTACTCCAGATATATGTTGTATTATTATTGTACCTTCTAGTAGATGCTCATGCACTTATGACATCGGTTTTTGGGGGTTCCTAGTGGATGTTCATTATTATAGTTCATGTTATTATTATCATTTCACCTTATAATTTATATTTTATACAGGATTTGATAAAGAAAATCACATGTTTCTACGAGTACCAGATTTTACTCTATTTATTTAATGGGATTTATGATTTTAAAAATAATGAAATGAGTAATTAAGTTGATAATTTACCGTTGACTTGCCTGACGATGACGTTAGGCGCCATCATGGTCTATAGTGGATTTTGGGTCGTGACATTTTCTAACAAGAAAACTTCACGATTTGTGTTATATTTTTTATTCTTTGTCCTTATATTTAATCAGAGCAATTTTACTTCTTTATTTTCCTTTCATATGAACAATTTTGTTAAAATTTAAATCATATTTCCTTAGAAGCTTGGTTGTTAAACCCCTTTTGCTATTCTTAAAATTTACTACTACATGCCACAAAAAATATTTACCATTAGGTTTTGAAATAGTAATTATTATTAGAAGAAAATAGTACTGATTTATTTGTGACCAAAATTTAATTATCATTCGTTAAGAATGAAACAGAAACAAGCTAGAACTATCATTTAAATTTAACGCATATTCCCGCTAAATAGATGGAAAAGACTTTCTTTTTTGGTAAAAATGAAACTAATATTATTATTAAGAAAATTTATTACATAATTTACTAAAAATAAGAATTAGTTCGAAATTCATCTTGTAGCTAACAGGATCTTTGGATAATTTGTAACTAATTCATCGCTAAATAGAATTAGCGATGAATTTTTATTTTGTAACTACATAAGTTGTTCATTGCTAATTCTTTTTCTTTTTGCAATTGACCTCTCTAGAATACATGGTATCTAAACTATCACATTAACATAAAATTTAAACAAAAGTAGGAGATACATAATAGATCATCATTGAGCTTCCAAAATTATCTTTGTTACGTTGTTATCATGCTTAGCTACGCGATTCGCTACTTCATTGACTAAATATGGTCAATATTCATCATTTTTAAAAAGCTTATATTTTCTAAATTTTATTTTATAATTCAAATATGTTATTTAATAATATTTATAAAAACATTTAAAATTCTATATACACTAATAACACCCGTTTGAAGTCACAACAGCATAACACGGTAAGATGAGATGGCTTTGTCCGCGGGTTCTATGGTGGCGCGGCAAGAAAAATTAAAAGCCTCTTTGTTTTCTCGCTTCACAACATCTTCAATGGGGTTTCCGTTTAGGCCAAAGCTCGATATTCTCATCTCTCACAACCTGGAAAGAGAAAAATAAATAAGAAAATTAAAAAACTGGAAAGAAAGAATCATTGCCAAAATAGTACGGGCTACTCAGTTTTCGGACTGGTAATCGAAAAATAGTCAGTGTTTGTAAAGTCATTGAAAAATAGCCACTATTTTGCTGCAACACGGAAAGTTCCAGCATAATATACTGGAGATTGGAGCATCTGTGTATAAACTTCCAGCATATTATGTTGGAACTCCAGCACACGAAAAGTTCCAGCATAATATACTGGAGATTGGAGCACATGTATATGGACTTTCAGCATATTATGTTGTGTTACGATCAGGAACCTGGGTAGTGCGGAATATAGCCAAACAACGGTATAATGGCAATAACAAAGACAATGAAAGTTGATAACAACGACAATTCAAGTAGATAAAGAAGACACAAATTGAACGTGGTTCGGTCAAAGTGACCTACGTCCACAAGCGGAGAGGAGCAATTTCACTATACCAACAAGAGTACAAAAGAGAGTACAAAATTAGAGTAAATACTCTAATTAATCCCAAATACCCCAAGAGAATAACCCCACAAGATCACTTCAAAGAAAGGGTTCACACAAGTGCTTCCCAACACTAACTCTCATACAAAATACTCTTAATAAAGGAAGAAAGGAAGAAACAAGAAATGAAGAAGTGTTGTTGGTGTGTTTCCAAATAAGTAGAGAGTCCTCATTATATAGGAAGAGAAGAAAGAAATGTTTGGCCAATAATTGGCCACATCCTCTCAAAATACAAGGCCATTTATTTGGCCAACAAGGCCTTAAATAAAAGGCTCCAAATGTGTCAACAAGGCTCACAAATAAAAAACCTAAAAATAAGGCCACATTTTACATGTTGGAACTCCAGCACATTATGAAATTCTGGCATGTTACGCTGGAAGTTCACATGTAAAAAGTTTGAACTCCAGCACCTGGAATATTTCCGGATTTCAAACGGTGTTCTTATTCAGATTTATCTTTTACATGAAAAATAACTAAATTTTGATTACTTTTGTAACGATGACTATTTTTCAATTACTACATATAAATCTAGCTATTTTTGAATTTCTCTCGTAATCATTACATTCATCAATTACGGCTTAGAAAAGTCAGGCCCATTTTCCCATTATTGGTCTGACCCAAACTTAAAGGACAAATTGATTTAGGGAAAATGATATTGTATAGTTACTTTTAAAATAATAGTCAAAAAGTATATAATTTATATATATATATATATATATATATATATATATAAATACATTTTGTATGTTATATATAAAAATTATACAAATTTTATATATTTTTTTGCCTACCAAATATAAATAATTTCTAACTCGGGCTAAAAATGATAATACATACCAATTGGGATCTTTACATAAATAGCTAATTAGATGTATTGTTTACTTTTTTTAGTTATACATAGATTATATATTGCTTTTCTAAGGATATATATATATATATATTTATTCTCCGACTATTTTTAGTTTAAATGGTTGGATGAATGGTCATTTAGGTTAATTCTTCTAATTTGTTTTTCTTAAACAGTAGTGCAAATATAGCCCTTGAAAAATATCCCTTCCAATTTTCTGTTTGCTCATAACTAAAATTATTTACAATAACCTACAAAATTTTATATCGTGATCTAAATTTTTTTTATAAGATTTTTATTTTGCTCAAAAAATCTTTAGATTGTAGTCGAAATAGGGTCAACAGTTGATAAAAAAGGAAACACCGATGAAAAATTCACTGAAAGACATTAATAACAGTTCCACGCCCAACTTAAAACATTCGTATAATTGGTCATGCAAATATTCTTTTTTATGCCATCATTTAGATTTTGTCCCCTTTGTAAAAAGTGATGCTTAAATAATTTTTAATTTTCTTAACCTTACAGGTAAAATATTAGATTAATAAAATTTTAGGTTTTGGTAAAAAAAAAATCAGTTTGCTCAAAAAAGATATTTTAAACTATAATCTAAAAGGTCCATAAGTTGCAATAAAAAAGAAAAGATTATTTACTAAATAGTTGTCCCAGCAATATTTAAAAAATATTTTTTGGCGAGTTATGGGACGCGGCGCAAATATTATTGTGCGTAAGTCCTAAAATATTGGGCAAAAGCCCGAACTTTTTTTCTAAATAGAAGCCAAAATTACTCAATAAACTATTTTTAATGCTTAAATACTCAAAACTTAACTCATAATAAATTCTAATATATATATAAAAAAAACTTAAAAGTCAAAAACCTTTTATAATTGTTTACCCAATTTCATAATCTGTAAAACTACAAAGCAAGAGGTTTGTCCTCCACCGAGTGCAACTTTCTTTTTTATGCTTCATAATATTCAAGTTTTCTTTTCTCTTTTTAATTTATTCATTTCAAAATACTTTTTCGTTTTAGAATTTCCTTTGGGATATCACTCTAGTTTAGAAATTGTTATAGGGACTCTATTTCAAAACAAATTCTATTTGTATTATAAAGAGTATTTATGATTAATTTTCTATTTTTAAATTTTCAAACAATTAGTTTATATTTTTATTATATTATTTTGAGTTATTAAGAACTAGAGTAGTGTGTTCCGTCATAGTAGTGTATAATGCATCTTTACGTCTTTCCATTTTCAAGTAATTTTTTTTTTATTGGTAATGTTCATGCACATAATAGCATGTTTTTTATAAATAAATGTATTTTCCTAATAGTTTTATTATTTTCTTGAATTTTCTTCATTTTTAATGTATTTTTGTTATTTATATGTTTATTATATTAATTTTTAAAATATTAAAAATTAAATATTCACAGGGCTTATGCCTCGGCCTCGGGGTTTAACTTTTCGTATTAAATAATATGCCTCGCCTCACGTCCGTCCTTTTAAAGCACTGGTTCAAAAAAGGGACAAACTAGTCAAAATTTCTGTATTCGGACGTCTTTTATTTCTCGTCTAACGTTTTGACTCATTATTTAAGAAAATTATTTTATAATATTAATTATAAGTGCTTGAATAGTTATTATTCCTAAAACTGAAAAATAATAATGACTTAGCTTCTTAACTTTCTGTTGGAAATCTAATTCAAAGTTATAGTAGGATACCTAAATTATTTATGATTTGGTATTTGTAAAGTTATTTAATTCATGTCTAAATAGGATTTGTAGCCATAATTAATATAGGAGTAGGCTTTCCTGTTTCTAGTTGAAATATGTTTTGTACTATTATAAATAGGGGTATTAGTAGCTTATTTTATTCTGTGGAGGAAATAAAAAATTGTAGAGAGCTTTTAAAGATTTATAATAAAATATTTTTCCTTCAAATTGGTATCAGAGCTTCTACGATCTTAGGAGAGACTCAAGAAGCTTCTGCTGCTGGCGGACGGCGCTAGCCAATGTGTGTCGCCCGCATGCCCAAAACATATGTTGGCAAAATCATAGATAGTTGTCAACAAAATTAAATTATTCGATGAAAAGTTTCATGACAGATACAAGAAAAATAAAAGTTAGTTTAAAGAGGTGTGTGAGCAACTAATTTTTGACTATATTTAAATTTTTATCACCTTTTACTATGTAAATATTTTCAAAATTTTAATATATACTTTTTTGCTTTGTTACACTTTTATATATAGGGTAAAAATTAATAATAATTTAAAAAGTCAATTATTACTATTAGTATTATTTTTAAATAAAATGAATTTAAAAACAGAAAATAAATAAAACTTAATTAATTTTTTTTAAAACAAATTTCGGATGGGAATTAAAAAATAGAAAAAGTAAAAATATAAAATTAAAAAATAAAAGTAAAAGTAAGTGGAAATTGTTTAATAAAAAAAGTAAAAGAAAGTGGAAAATTTAAAAAAAAGGTAAAAGTAAAAAACAAAGTAGGTGGAAATTGTTTAATTAAAAAAATAAAAGAAAGATAGAATTAAAAAATAAAAGTAAGAGTAGCTGAAAATTTTTTAAAAAATATTAAGTGGAAATTAAAAAAACAAAAGTAAAATAAGTGGAAAATAAAAAAAAAGTATAAAAGTGGGAATTTAAATATAATAAAAATAAAAAAAGTAAGAAATTAAAAAATAAAAGTAAAAGAAAGTGTGGAATTATTTTTTATTTTTTTAAAAAAATGAGAAGTGGGAATTCATTTTATTTAAAAAAATAAAAAAATAAACAATAATAATAATTAAAAAAACTGGAAAAAAATCAAAAATTTTTCTATAAATAGAAGAGAAATGTACGGAGAAAAAAAGGAGAAAAAAAAGAGGGAGGAGGGAATTGAGAGAAATTTATTTTCTTCTTCTAGGATAAGGGAATTTCTATTTGTATCATTCTTTCTTCATCTTTCTTTCGAAAATCCAGCCTAAAATTCCAGCAAAAAACCAACATCTAACACCTCATCTTCCTCCATGAACCACCAGCTGAAACTTACCCAAACTAGGGGTGGCTAGTTAGGACCGGGACCAACCCAAGACCGCAAGCCCACATGGGCGGTGGGCCTAAACGGTCCTAACCGGATAGGATCGGGACCGTGGGGTGGTAGGCCGGTCTCATAGGGGAGGCCCGCGAGACCGGGACCGGCTCATAAGTGGGCCGGTTCAAGCGGTCCTAAACGGGCCCAATGGATAATTGTTTTAAAAAAAACAATTTGACCATTTGGCCATTTAAAAACTAGCCGTTTGGTCTGCCAAAATAGTCGTTGGCTATTTGCAAAATAGCCATTTAACCCCCCCCCCTAAATTTTGTTTTAACCTCAAACTTTTTATAATTACACTTTTTCCCTATTTTCAACTATAAATACCCCCTAATTCTTTCATTTTTCTCACAAAATCATCAATCTGTCTCTAATATTCTTCTATAATTGCTTACTTAATTGTTACAATTTGTGCAAAATTGTGAAGTTGGTGAATTGAAGTCTTCAAGTCTTCAACGATAATTATTTTTCAACAAGTTGTTCGTCAATTCAGTAAACTCGTTCCAACTCTTAAGTTTTAGTATTATAGTTTTGTTTGTTTTATTTACTTTGCTTGATTAATTAAGATGGCTTATTCCCTAAAAATATATTTAGTAAAAATAAGAGAAAATCCAAGAGTGGTAAATCTAGTGGCCAATCTGTTTCTCCTCCACTTCCCCCGACTCCCCGACCGAAACCTGTTACCCGTCCTACACCTGCTATTCTTGATAGTGATAATAGTTTATTACAATTTACCGAGAGTCAATTTTTTCATAATATTGCACTCGGTGAACAATTAAACCATGAATATATGAATGATCTTTATGGTAATCCAACTATTGATGAAAATAACGATGAAGAAATAGATTTTGATGAAACGCAACCGGATGACGATACACCCACTAGTCCTGCTCCTGAAGTTAACCCAACTAATAATAATCCAGCTGATCCCCCGTCTGACCCTCCTGTTACTGCCCCTACTTTTTCTAGACAACCTTCTAAACGGGCAGAAACATCTCTTATTTGGCCATTGTTTACTCAACTAAGAGAAAAATATAGGGCTAAGTGTAAAACTTGTGGCAAAGAGTTAGTTTTTAAATATGTTGGAAGTCGTGGGGGGACGGAAAGTTTGACTAGACACATATTGCTACACCCTCAAGATAAAGCTAGATATTT
>AWOL01S0007280.1:0-10089 GCA_000715115.1 Nicotiana otophora
TGTTTCTCACACTGATTGGCTGTTGTTACTGTTGCTGGAATTTATGTTCATTCTTCACTGATCTTTGCTGTTATCCAGGTATTCCCCCATATGGTACAGTAATGTTTTTGGGTCAACAATGAATGGAAATGAAGCTAGTTGAGTTCTTTTCAATTTATTATAAGCTTAACAACATTCTGTTTCTTGTATAGTTTTGTATGTAAGCATGCGTAATAAATTCACTATAACCTTGTATTAATGAGAAAATGCTTCCTTAATCCAAGGAGGGTTTTCATGTTCTTTAAGTGATGTGTTTGTGTTATGTAATATTGTAATATTTTTTAAATAAGGCCAAATATCTGAAGATGGCAATAGTAATACATTTTAAAGTGTTAAACTTAGTAGTATCAAGTTCCTTCTATAAGCTATTATATTTTTCAAGTGCCATACGTTCAAAGTGTGTAGTAGTCAGATGAAAGGTTTAACTTACTTCCCCTTTTGGATCTGTTATCTTCTTTAAGATGTTGAAAAAAAGAATAAAATAATCAGGAACAAGGTTGGTTATTTTTGCAAAAAAAAAGAGACCTAATTTTATTTGTCAATAAGCATAAGCTAGCCAAAATAAGTTTTTTTTAGGAATATTTTGCAGCAGGTTAGTTTCGGTGCAAATCATTGACCAAAAGTTTTACAATAATCTTTTCCTAACTTAGAAGCTTAATGGATTTCTCAAAGAATTCATTACTTAGGAAATATGTTTTCTTCCCTACAAATATCTTTCTCTGCTCCAAGGAACGAGTTCATTACAGGAGGATTGGGTCTAAATTGGATTGTGTCTAAGTTAATTTTTTCTTGTACATTTAATATTTTTAATGAATTGATCTTGGGCTGAATTTTATTTTAATTGGACTTTGGGCCAGATTTTCTAATGCCTGTGAGGCTCATTCGCATAATAATTTCAGCTAAGCCCAAGAAGAATATAACACCTAGCAGGCCCAATGCCTTTAAAGTTCATTTGCCTTTTTCTTCCCAAAAGTTGCTGGCCCATTTGTATTTAACTCAATGGTTGCCCCCTCTTTAAAATAACAAGTTGGCCCAATTTTTATTTTTATTTTTATTAGTCAATTAATCTCAATAAATCAGATAACTTCAACTTCACAGAATCGCTTGCGTAGCGTGATGTTTAACATTCAATAAATTAGTTCAATAACCTCATACCATACCCATTAGTTTTAGTTAATCCTTTGCTAAATTCGCGGATTCGCTTGCGTGGCGCCATAGTTGACTTTTAATAATTTTCAGAAAATTAATTTTCTCAAATATAGTAATTTCTCAAAAGTATTACAAATAATTGATTGTCATGATTTCAGATTTGCTAGCGAGGCGCAATTATGATAAGTTAATTAATTTTGTTATTTGATCACGCATTCGCTTGCGTAGCGTGGTTATGACAATGTAATATTATCCAAATTATTTTGTTTCATAATTCTAATAAATCAAGAGATAAAAGCGGATAAGTAAAATATGAAAATCATATAAATCACAGTTTATCCAAAATTAATTCAAGCCAAGTTTTAAGTCAATAAAAGCGACTGTGCTAGAACCACGGGACTCGGGGAATGCCTTACACCTTCTCCTCGGTCAACAGAATTCCTTGCCTGAACTTTGTTTTCGCAAACCAATAATAATAGAGTCAAACCTTCCTTTGACTAGAGATTCAAATAAAAGGTGACTTGGAACACCCAAAAATCAATTCCAAGTGGCGACTCTGAACAATAAAATAATCCCTACTCATGTTTGTCACTTTAGTTGGAAAAACTCTTTAACCCACAATCAATAACATACATTATCTTTTTGGGGGTAAAAAAGGGGTGTGAGAGCTCTGGCGACTCTGCTGGGGAATCTCAAGAATTCGAGCTTGTACATTGACTTTATTAATTTTTGTATATATTGTGATTTATTTGGGCTTAATGTGTTACTTGTCGAGTTTTTACCGTTTTGATATTGTTGAACTGTACATAAAAATTATATCCTTTGTCGCACCCCTCTGAGTCTTCTTATAGTTAGTTATGTTGTGTTTGCCTACCAGCATCACAAAATTTCTGTCTTGAGATAAAGTCAGTTAGCCTACCAGCTTCTGGTGAAGGATTTAGTCACACATGCTTAGGCGGGAGAGCCGTTAGCTAGCCAGTGTTGTTCTACTACTGGTGACGCTTGACGCTCCTCGGCTCGGGTTATCCGCCCGGATAAGCCAGGTTTAGATACCATCTCCTTTAGAATTTGAAAACTTAGAAGAACAAGACACAAGCAATGAATATCCCTAGTAGACTGCGCTTTATTTGCATCATGTGCATTTGACTTAGCAGCGCTCGACACAGGGGCCGAGTTCTATTTTAGAACAGGTACCTTGTTGAAACCATTATGTCATGTTATGTGCTACTTGTTGCATTATTTGGGAGGTTTGCATGTCGGCCGACTTTAGCATAAATCAGTTGAACGAACAGAGAAACAATGATGTGGTCTAGTGCATATGATTTTTAAAGATTAATTTTCATAAAAATCAAAACAAAAAGAACATAGTCAGTTTTATCACCTACTACGCGGGTTTGATTCTCACCGGATGTGAGATACGTAGGCAACCTCCATCGGGTTCAGCCCACATTTTTCAAAAAACAAAAACAAAGCATAAAAATTAAGCATGCATAAAATTTTCAATAAAAATATTTGCTATTTTTGGTCACCTTTTACTGTTTGGCCCTCGTGTCTGGTTGTTTTGCCAAGACACCCTTAAAACCTTCTACAGAAGTACCGAGGGGCCATTTTTGAAAATAATAGCCATTTTTTTTTATTTTTGTCTACCTTTTATTGTTTTATCCATATGGTTGTCGTATTTGCCGAGACAACCTTTAAGCCTCTCTCGGGAGTATCGAAGGCCCATTTTTGTAAAAATAGCCATTTTATTTATTTTGTCGACTTTTTATCATTTTATCCCTATGTTCGGCTATTTTGCTGTGACTACCCCAAAAGATTCTTTGGAAGTGCGAAAGGTTCGTTTTCGTAAGAAGGCTTTGTAGTCCAGTTTTGTCTCTTGTATGAACTACGCGCACTCGATTCCTGACCCTATGCAAGATACCTAGGCAACTCTTTTATGGTTCGGTGTCCCATCCAAATCGGCCAAGTCTTACCATTATGGTCACAATTGACTGATCTTTCGAAATTGTATCATCTCTCAACGAGAGTGTCCGCTCAATTTCAGTAAACCCTCATTTCAAAACACGGTTAGGGTCAGTTACTTGAGTCCCATATTTCCATTTCTAACTTTCATGAGCCAAACCCCAAGGTATAAGAGATTTTTGTATTATCTAAGCTTGCATCAGTCCTAACCTCATGTTCTACTACTTAGGTACGGTATGAATGCAATGAAAAGAAGATCTGATAAAAGACCAAAAGATGACGAGCCCCCACAGATTTGGCTTGTGCATAAAACACCCCGGTTGTTGAGACAATGGTGGGAAAATATGGGCATTTGTGAACAGCAAAAGATAAAGGACCATCTGGGTCACTTTATGAACATTATGGAGATCAACCCAAGGAGGGAGTTAATCGAGGCATTGGTGCATTTCTGGGATCCTAATTACAACATATTCCGTTTTAATGGTTTTGAAATGACTCCAACTTTGGAAGAGTTTGCTGGATACACAATGTTAGGTGATGAGCTTCGGAAGAAGAGACCCTTGGCACCAAGGGATGTCACTGGAAGTGAGTTCCTTGAGCCGATGATAATCAACCAAAATAAAATAGTAAGTGTGTAACGAGGGCACGTCCGATTGGATTTCTTGTACAACAGGAATGGGTGTCCAGGTGGATTTTCAAAGCACGGAAATGAGCTCGATAATAAAGTTGGATACAAAGCTTGGCAAAGCCATGGGCGGAAAGCATTCCTAGTGGCATTTCTAGGGACAATGGTTTTCCCGAGGCATGACAAAAATATTAATATTCGATTATCTGGCATAGTCACCACTTTATTGCATGGAAAGAACGTCACTATCATTCCTATGGTATTGTCTGATATTTACCGTGCCTTGACCAAGTGTCGGGAAGGAAAGGATTTCTTTGAGGGCTGTAACATCATACTCCAAATATTATTTTTAGAGCACCTTCTCAGTCATCTCACACGGGTAAATTTTAGTGTTCATTGGAGCCACAATGAGCTTGGAGATGAGTTTGAAGATTTGACTGAAGATAGTAGCATCCCCAAGGGAGTCGAAGCATGGAGAGGGCATCTTCGAAAGTTGACCGCTACTGAAATCCCATGGAACTACCACTGGTTCTCACCAAAAGAAGTCATATACAGGTCTTACCACTATTCGTTTTTTATTTTGATGGGTCTTCGGGGTTTTCAACCGTATGTGCCTATGAGAGCCCTACACCAGTTAGGTCGAAAATAGGTAGTGCCCACAGTGGAGCACATGCAAAGATTCACGTGGGAGGTAACATCAGAGGATCCTATTCGTGAGGCTTATGCTCAACAGGTTTGGGATGAAATTAAGGTGCTTGAATTTTACACTATGGTGGAAGATCAGGATCGAGGAGAGTTAGACCCGGCATATTTTGAGTGGTTCTATGACCAAGATGCTTTTGGATCCAGGAAAGAGACAGTTCTGAAGAGCACGACAGAATGGGAGACTGAAATCAGAACAAGAGTAGGGCATGTCAAGCAAGAAATAACAAGAGATTATGAATCCATCATCCGGGCTCTACGTAGGGATATAAGTATCATCAACGTGAATATAGATTTGCAGTGCATTGAGTTTGAAGAGGAGAAAATCAGACTGACACATGAGGTTCAAGCGCTTCAAGCACAACTTCGGCAAACGAGAATAAGGGTTGTTGCTCAGCAACATATAGCCATTCCAAAGCACGAAGAAATGCATTACAACCTTATCATCCATGATCTAAGGGCTCGGGCCAGGGCTACAGAATCAGGTAAGAACCAGGTAGAGAATGAGCTAGCAGAGGTCCAGAACCAGCTGAATCTAGTGTTACAACGCGAGGCGGATATATCGGACATAGCCAATAACCATGAACGACAAATCCAGTTTTTAAGTCAGAGCCAGGAGCATGTTAGAAGGAGGGTCTATGAAGTGGCTACTTATATCGCTCAAGGGTGTGTGACTTGTCAGCGTTTGACCCGAGAGCAATTTGCTACAGTTGCGCCCAACTTCGCACGCCACATTGCCACAGACTTGAAGCGCATATACCATGATATGGGAGGTCAGCCACATGAATAAGCACTTTGACTACAATGATGCCGGTGGATTCTCCTGCAGAGATTAGAATCTTCTTTTAGTTGGCAGTCCGCTTTGATTGTTCATTTGTAGTCATTGAAATTGTAAGAGTCTTTTAGTGTTTAGAGTCTTGTTGTTTTGCCTTTTATTTAAAAAAAAGTTTGTTTGAGTTGAGTCTAGTCTTATTTAAATATTTGTCTTTTAGGTTGTATCTTTATGTAATTTTCCTTTGTCTTGTATCAAAAAGAAAAAAAAAGAGAAGAAAAATTTGAAAATCAATGAAAAAGATTTTGTTTTAGAAAATTTTGAAAATGAAACAAAAAGATGTTGTTTTTGTACATTAAAACAAAAAAGAGGAAAACTTTGTTTTGTAAAAAAAAAAAAAATTGTCATGTCGCCGAACTACGTAATGATCTAATTCATGTGGCGACATGATACGTAGGCAACCCCTAAAAGGTTCAATCGAAATATTTATCAATAATTCCAAAATAAAGGGATGAAGATAAAAAGGTGTAAAAAAGAGAAGAAGAAGAAAAGAGAAGAAAGAGAGAAAATAATATGCAACAACCTTATAAGCCGAAATGAAACATGAAGCCTTCCAAAAGCATGTTAGGAGTGGTGATATTGTTAGGATCATGGCATATTACGTGTGATTCATATCTGTAAAATGCTTAATCCTAACATGTTTGTTGTCTCTTATCTAGTAAGTTTAAGGTGGTTGGTTTGTGGTGAAACTGGCAACACATCATTACTTTACATGATCTAAGAGGAAGGTCGCAATGGCTAACAATGATGAAATCGAGGTGGTTAGTGACGACCTTCAGGTTCAATCAGTTGAGCAAGAGTCGGAGGAAGTAAGAAGATTGAAACGACAACTGTATGATGTGTATCAGGCTTGGGTCTCCGGTCAGCCTCCGCCTCAGGGTCCCTTAGAGGGAACTTACACCGTACTCTGCTCCCCACAACGAGTGATCACATTCTACCTCCGGGGTATGTACCAAATTACAATTTCCCTGCCGCCCCTGGTACCTCTAATGTGCGACCTCCTGCCGCACCATTTAGGAACACCCCTCTTGTTATGTCTGGCGCGCCAGTGTATACAATCCCGCCACCAAATCCTGTGACGGGGCCAAACATCGAGCCATTATATCATGCTTATGATGGCCAGTGCTACTCTCCAGATATGGCTTTTAAGGTTTTGACTCCACACAATCAGACCCTACAGTATGAGTCACCTACAGAAAATGAAAAGGCTCTCAAGACAGGAGAGCCAGATGAGATGGTCAGGAAAATAAAAAGTCTTGAGCAGAACATAAAGAACATACAAGGACTAGGTGGTCACAAAAGTGTCTCATTCAGTAATTTATGCTCATTTTCTCACATCCATTTTCCACCAGGGTTCAAGACCCTAAAATTGGAGAAATATGATGGACACAGTGACCCTATCGCCCACTTAAAAAAGTACTGCAACCAGCTGAGGGGCGCAAGAGGAAAAGAAGAGTTGTTGATGGCTTATTTCGAGGAGAGCCTTGTAGGGGTAGCCTCTGAATGGTTCATTGACCAAGATGTCTCTCACTGGCACGTTTGGGACGACATGGACCAAGCCTTCATCAAACAATTTCAGTACAACATTGATATTGCGTCAGATCGCAATTCCCTGTCCAATATGAAGAAAAGGCCGACTGAAAGCTTCAGGGAGTATGTCGTTAGGTGGAGAGAACAAGCATCTAGAATTAAGCCATCCATGGATGACCATGAGTTAATCACTGTCTTCCTTCAGGCTCAGGATCCTGATTATTTTAAAAATATGATGTCCGCAATGGGCAGACCTTTTGCTGATGCAATCAAGATAGGAGAAATGGTTGAGAATGGCCTCAATACTAGCCGAATTATAAGTTAAGCAGCTCTCAAAGCAGCCACCCAAGAAATCCAGAATAGGCCGGACAGCCTTGTTAACCAAAAGAAGAAAGATGAGGAGGCCATGATGGCATTACGGGCAGAAAGAGGCCAAAGGGGAACATCTCAACGCCCGAATCCACGATACTCAGTTGCTCCACAGTATGCAACATTCAATGCTCAGTCTTATTCCAAGACATCCAATCACCAACATATGCGAGCCCTGGCATTAACATGCCTTCGTCCGCGACAACGGAACTCTCAATCACCGTACAACCCTCGTCCAAAACAAGAGTGTGAAAGGGAACATAAGAAGAGGGACAATTTCACGCCAATCGTAGAATCCTACACAGGTTTGTTTGAAAGGCTAAAACATCGTGGCATGATTGAGCCGCTTCAAGGGTATGTTCCTGATACACATGCAAAAGGTTTTGACCCTGATGTACGGTGCAGGTACCATTCTAATGTCCAGGGGCATATCATTGAGTATTGTCAGGCTTTGAAAAAGGAAATAGAAATGATGATTCAAAAAGGAATGATCGTGGTTCAAGATAATGGCATCCTAAACGTCATGACCAAGCACGCACTGTTCATATGATTTACAATGATAAAGAATATGGGTATGGTTTGGTGAAAAATGGCAAGAACCTGTCCGTTGAATGCAAGGCAATGAAAATTGTTGAAGGTCCTGTTTGATGCTGATGCGTAAATTTGTAGCTAAGATGTTGAGCTTGATAATTGGAAAGCCACTCCCCACCTTGCCGGGAAGGAGTCTTGGTAACTTATTTTGTCATAATTTCTATCATCCAGAATATTTCGAGGTTGTGATCCAGATGTTGTTTGATTGTCCTGTCATCAAACCTTTCTATCCTTTAATCAATAAAATAAAACTTTTCGCTTTGTCTCATTTTAATCCATTGTGTATGGTTCTTTTGCATATATAGTTCATTTCACGCTAATTTTAGTGACATGACATGCATGCGGAGTTTTCGGCTAGATTTTAGAAAGCCTGTCTAATCTTGAATTGAATCGAGAAAAAATACTCGAAGGATAAATAAGAGGTTGAAGAACTTTGATGATAAGCATGTGTCACATGGAACCAATATAGTCATATCCGTAGAGGTTAGTGATGTTTATCTTAAATCTATCATGAATACTGGCCTAAGGATAATTGAAAGTTTTGAAGCCTAGTTGGACTAATCGATGAAAGGCTATTTAGCCACGGCCTGCCATAATCTAATCATATCAGGGAAGATGACCCAAATCTCCAAAGAAGGTGCATTCCAGGGAATTTAGAATGGATTAGTTGGTACTGAAATGTATCATTTCATATCAAGACAAAGACAAAGACCAAGAAAATATGGCTCTAATTTGTTAAAGGACAAGATATTGACTACGGAGTTGTACAACTGGCAAAACCAAGAATACAGTCACGTCTATCAATGACGAACCTGAGAAGAGATAGTATGTGTGACATTCTTGTGGCTGGAAGGCCATTTTTCTGCTACCTAAATACTTTATACCTTTCGTCGCCCCTTTTGAGCCTGCTTTATTTTTCTTTGACCCCCCTCTTTTGGAATCAACTATAGAGTCAAAGTCCGAAAAACAAAACCATACCACCAGAAAATAGGAGCTAGGTCAATTTTTTTTTTTTAAAAAGGAGAAGAGAAGAAAAGGAAAGAAGATAAGAAAAATGAAAAATGAAAAGAAAAAAACAACAAAGAAATCTTTCGTGTTAGTTTGAACTACGTTTGACTTGATTCCTTTAAAGGATACGTAGGCAGCTCTATACTAGGGTTCAGTCCAACCAAATCAAAATTAAAAATTCCCCAGTATCTGAAACTGGGGCAGGAGTTTTTTTTATGTTTTTATGAAGAGTCGAATCCAAGAATTGTAAGTATACAACCCCATCATCTTGAGTCTACTTTGAGCCTTCATACAACCCTTTTCTTTCTAACCCTATCCAAAAGCCATCCAAATAAAGACCTCCCAATTAATCTCTAAGAATGTCAAGCGAAGCACGTAATAAGCAATAATTATCACACGACATAGAACAAGGTCAAGCTGCTCACACAAGAAAGCAAAAAAAAATAAAAATGAGAGAGTCTTACTAGTGAAAACCCTCATGGGCACTGTAAGGTGATGGTGAGTAGAGATAAATAAATGAGAGAGATCTATGATGACCCAAAATGTCATTTTTAAATTTAATTATTAATTATATATTCTAAGACCTTAAAAAGTACTATTTATTATTTCTCGACTCACGTGCACAGTCCGTAAAATTTTCTGAAAAGTTTTTATGTGAAAAATGAATTAAAATGTGAAATAGAGCCTTAAAACTCAACTGAGTTGAGTTTTGGGCAAACGAACCCGGATCAGTGTTTTGACAGTTCCGGTAGCTACGTATCATAATTTGGGACTTGGGCGTATGCTCGAAATTTAATTTGGAGGTCCCTAGCTCAAGTTATGACCANGCGTGCGCAGTCCGTAAAATTTTCTGAAAAGTTTTTATGTGACAAATAAATTAAAATGTGAAATAGAGCCTTAAAACTCAACTGAGTTGAGTTTGGTCAACATTTTGGGCAAACGAACCCGGATCAGTGTTTTGACAGTTCCGGTAGCTACGTATCGTAATTTGGGACTTGGGCGTATGCTCGAAATTTAATTTGGAGGTCCCTAGCTCAAGTTATGACCATTTAACGGAAACTAGTAATTTAACGGTTAAATATTTCCAAGTTTGACCACGGGGTTGACTTTTTGATATCGGAGCCGGAATCTGATTCTGAAAATTTGAATAGCTCCGTTATGTCATTTATGACTTGTGTGCCAAATTTGAAGTCATTCCGGATTCATTTAATATGTTTTGGCACGAGATTTGCAAATTGAAAAGTTTAAAACTTAAAAGTTCGACTCGAGGTGTGAATTATAA
>AWOL01S0007284.1:0-16538 GCA_000715115.1 Nicotiana otophora
TGGCTTGCCTAGCTGTAGTGTTGGGCGCCATCACGATCTACAGGTGAGATTGGGTCGTGATAGCATGGCTTGGGCATAAACGCGCATTTGAATTGGTGTATGGTGACTTTGAGAAATCTTTTAGTGATCTTCCTCGTGTTTTTGCAGCTTTTCAGCACTTTAATCCCGACACAAAGTCAATGAGTTCAACAGAGGTAATGACTTTCAAGTTTGTATTTTGGACATTCAAACCATGCATTGATGGATTCAAGAAGTGTCGCGCTGTTATTTCAGTAAATGGAACGCATATGTAAGGCAAATATGACATCAAATTACAAATTGTTGTTGGAATTGATGGAAATGATAACATTCTGCCTCATGCATTTGCTGTTGTTCATAGGGAGTCGAAAGAGGCATGGGAATAGTTTTTAATAATTTGAGCTCTCATGTAGTAAAGGACAAAGAAGATATATGTGTGATATCTGATCGTGCAAAAGGAATCTTGACTAGTTTGCCGGAGTTGCGTCGATGGCGGAAGCCTAGGGCCTTTCATTGATTTTGCCTTAGACATCTAAAGAGCAATTTTCTATCTCGTTTGCCTTAAGACATCAAGATTGTTCTTATCCGACATATCCAACGATCGATGAGTGGAAAGGACTTCCAAAAAGATTACCACAGACATTGGCTTGTTTAGTGCCATATTGCTGCTGAGACACAAGTGCTACATTTAACTTTACCCAAGAAGAAAAAAGATTATCCAAAAAGATTACCACATACATTGGATTCCCTAATGTTTCACTAGTTTAGTGGCATTTTAACCAAGAAAAAAAAAGTTTGTTTAATGCTTATCTTTATTAATTAGTAAATCACTTCATCCGTGCAAATTATCTGCATGAGTCAAGATAATCTCCTATGAACTAGTTCAAAAAAAGAATTCAAAGTAATGGCAATCCAGCATTTCAAAGACTATTAGTTGATGGGTAAAAATTCTAAAAATGAGCTCCAGCAATTGACACTGATATCAAAGAATATGGGATAATAAAAAATTATTAAGCATTGATATATCAAACAAACAGAAGTTTTGTCTTACCCATTTAATTGATTATACATTATGAGTCGTATTGTTTTTTGATGAAAAAATACCTTAACCGCAGATAAAAAATAGCTCTGTTCCAAGCATAGTGAAAGCTATCTAGCAGCAAAATCACCGAATATTTAAAGTATCAGTCATGAAATTACAGTTAGAACAGACGTTTTCTGGCAGCTCCTACGACGTCTATTGGGATATATCAGGAGATGCTTCTTTTTTCGTTAAACTCTGGTGTAATTTAGGGGTCTTGTTGATTAGGAAAAAGGCTTACAACTTTAGCACCAGAAGAAGCTTTAGAGTGACGAACCATCCATAGTAGGAGAGGAGATTAAAACAGTGTTGAGATGAGAACGCTTCTTTTGAGGTTCATCAGATGCAGCGTGGTATAATCTATTGCAAGGTATGGGACTTACCACATTGGTATGGTAATGTGCTGATATGGGATTTATATAGTCTTCGGCTCTCCCACCTTAATAGTTAGCTTTTGGGGTGTGGTTCTCCCTGGATTGTATCAATGGTATCAGAGCCACCCACCGCACTTTGTGTCCACCGTGCCATGGATGGTGACGCCGGTATTGCAATGTTCGCCTGAGGCTAGAAAAGTCTAGCGCACAGTCGTCGGGGACGACGGATGCGGAGCGTGGTAGTTTGTTATGGTCCATTGCAAGGTATGGGACTTGAGTCCCACATCGGTATTGCAATGTGTTGATGTGGGGTTTATATAACCTTGGGCTCTCACACCTTAATAGCTAGCTTTTGGGGTGTGGTTCTCTCTAGGTTGTATCATTTGTTATGGTCCATTGCAAGGTATGAGACTTGAGTCCCACATCGGTATTGCAATGTGTTGATGTGGGGCTTATATAGCCTTGAGCTCTCCCACCTTAATAGCTACCTTTTGGGGTGTGGTTCTCTATAGGTTGTATCAATGGTATTAGAGCCATCCGCCGCCCTCTGTGCCCACCGTGTCATGGATGGAGACGCCGGTATTACAGTGTTCGCCCGGGGTAAGAAAGGTCTAGTGCACAGCCGTCGGGGACGACGGATGCAGAGCATGGTGGTTTGTTATAATCCATTGCAAGGTATGATGTGAGGTTTATATAGTCTTGGACTCTCCCACCTTAATAGCTAGCTTTTGAGGTGTGGTTCTCGGGTTGTATCACAGCAGAGGTAAAGTAGTGAAACGACATCGTTAAGTTTATCTGACCAATTAGTCGGGACAGCTAATAAAGTAATCCTAGATTACGGTTTACATTAAAAATGTTACTGAAGGTTACGTTATAATATAACTTTTAAAAATTTAAAAGGCGAGATAAAAATGTTACTGACATGCACGATTAATCCGTGTATCGTATCCAGCAGCAACGATTTATACCTCCCTTTGTTCCGTCAGCCGTTGCTTTTTTGCTATTAAAATCTTTGAATAAAATATTTTCTATTTCGTTACTGAGAAATACGTTTATATTATTTCAATTAAACTTTAAAAAAACGTACTATTTGGTTAAGTGACTTAAATAATGGGTTAGTTAAGTTAAAAATTCAAAAACTACAGAGAGTTAGTAGAGTAAAGATCAAAACTCTATATTGAAAGACTTACATGTTATAATCAACTACATGTTATTTCTCTCTCTAGAAATATGTAACGATCCGACCGGTCGTTTCGAGCATTTGCACTTCGCTCGGTAGTTTGAGGGTATGAGTAGCTCCGTATGATGTATTATGACTTATGCGAATTGTCGATTTTGATTTTCAGGTTATTCAGATTCGATTTGGAAGAATGAATTTCATGGTTTAAGCTTTAAGTTGGAAGAGTTGAGCAAGTTTGACTTTTATGAATTTAACCCTGGGATAGTGTTTTGATGGTTCCGTTAGGTTCGGATGGTGATTTTGGACTGGGGTGTATGCCCGAATTTGTATTTGGATATTTCTAGAAGAATTCAGCACTAAATGGCGAAAGTTAGAAATTTGAAGGCTTGAAAAGTTCATAAGTTTGACCGGAAGTTAATTTGAGGATATCGGATTCGGATTGTATTTTCAGGAATTTAAATATCTTCGTTATGTAATTTGGGACTTGTGTGCAAAATTTGAGTTCATTCCGGGTTGATTTGATATGTTGCGGGGCGGGTTTTGGAAGTTCAAAGTTCAAAGTTCATTCTAGTTCGAATTGAGTTGCAATTCATCGTTTTGATGTTGTTGTATGTGATTTGAGGCCACGAGTAGGTTCGTATTATGTTATGGGACTTTTTGGTATATTCGGACGGGGTCCCAGAGGACTCGGGTGAGTTTCGGACGAGGTTCAGACCATTTCGTCGCACGTTGCATTTGGCTAAAGCTGTTGGTTCTGGTGTGGCCGCATATGCGGACAATTGGTCGCAAAAGCGACGTCGCAGATACGGGGCCTCCTTCGCAGAAGCGAGGTGAGATATGGGCAAGGAAGATCGCAAAAGCGAAAACTAGGGCGCATCTACGTCCCCACAGAAGAGATGGTCTTGGGCGTAGGTAGGGCTGTTCAAAACCGAACCGAAACCGAAAATCGAACCGTAAAAGTGGCTTAATGACTTATTGGTATCGGGTTAACGGTTTAATGGATGTGGAACGGATTAAAATTTTTTTATTAACGACTTATCGGTTTGGGGCGGATTATTCAATTTTCTTAAACCGTTAAGAAAATATATATATATATATATATATATATATATATATATATATTGTATAATTTATTTTTATCCATATGTATATTAAATAATAAAAAGCCCTTCCACTGTTCCACACTTCCACTTCCAGACTCCTGTACTCGACTTTAGACTTTAGAAAGAGAAAACCTAAGTCCTAACATCTAAAATGCTTAGCAACAACAATTCACAACACATCAACCAACCTCTCGCCTCTCCTTCTCGACTCTCGACTCTCGCCGATTCGTCGTCTCACCTCTCCCTCTCGCCATAACCAGAGCCCAGAGAAGCAGATGGTAAGTTTCTTTTTTTGTTGGTGTCTTCAAAATATTCGGTCCTCGCTGTTGTTTACACCTTTAAATTCAGAGAGCATCTCAAAGTATTCAATCATTTCACGGATCTCCAATCATTGAGATTTATTCTGAAATTGACATTCCAACTGTTGCCTTCTCTACCTTATGCTATTTTGAGATCGATGTTTGACAGTTTTTCTACCTTGTGCTTTGGATTTTGGCAAAAAAGTTCCACTGTAGGTACTTATTTCCAATTTATTAGAAGTGTTGAAATATCTTATAAGTAACGACGAAATTCCAGCTTTACTCATGGACTTAAATCTTTTGTAGATATTCTCAGAAGCTTTTGGAGTACATCGGTCTTTATATTAAATATCCATTAGTATAGTTTATAGATGCTGGAAATTCAATTTGGCGTGTGGCTTTTAGCCTATGTTTCCAGTCATTTTAATGATAGATCTTAGGAGCTAGAATTTAGAAATATAATTTGTTGAACATGCTAATATTATGGCTATGGTTAAGAAGGCGGTCAGAAATCTGATTTATAAATACAACTAGTATTTAGGTAGAATAGTATCTGATTTCTTTTCTTTTTACTTTGTTTGACAGGATATTTGAAGGCCATTACTTATAAGTATCTTCATATCCGCTAATGGAGTATCTAGCTATTGCTTTATTTATTCTTGGATGTTGTTTCTTCTAAGTTTACCCCCTATGTTTTTGTTTTTATTTGGTTATTCTTCTCTTGTGTATTTCAATAGAGAAATTTGGATAAATTATTAATGAGAAGTATTGAGCCTGTTTCAATGGTATCAAGCTTGTTCACTGGAACGAGTTTTATATTGAAGAAAGGTCTGAAACGTGCTGCTGTTGCTGGACCTCATGCAGATCTGAAATGATATCTCTCTGTGTGTCTTAGATTTTTATTTCGGCTTATTACACGATTTACTAATTAAAAAGGCACAATCTAAACCGATAATCGTCTGATAATAGCTAACTGATACCAATCTGCCCGATATTTTATCGGGTGGCTAGCGAATTTAATACATTTAAATGCCGATAACCGATAAGCCGAACCGCTAAGAGTAAATAACCGCCCAATCCGCACGATAATGTAATGACCCAGCCGGTCATTTCGAGAGTTGTAGTCTCGTTCTTCAGTTATATTATGATGTGTCGGGTTAGTTGGTTCGGGTCCGGAGTGATTTCAGAGTGAATTGAGACACTTAGTCTTTTTATTAGAAGCTTAAATTGAAAAAGTCAACTGGATGTTGACTTATGTGTAAACGATCTCGAATTTGAATTTTGATGGTTCTGTTAGCTCCGTTAGGTGATTTTAGACTTAGTAGCGCGTTCGGAATGTGATTTGGAGGTCCGTAGTGGAATTAGGCTTGAATTGGCAAAAGTTAAAAATTTGACAATTTCGGTCGGCAGTGAAAAATTTGATATCGGGGTCCGAATGGATTTCCGAAAGTTGGAGTAGGTTCGTGGTGTCATTTGTGACATGTGTATAAAATTTGAGGCCATTCGGACGTGGTTTGGTTGGTTTCGGCATCGGTTGTCGAATTTGAAAGTTTAGAAGTTCTTAGGCTTGAATCCGAGGGTAAGTTGGTGTTTTGATATCGTTTTGAGTGATTCAAAGGCTCGACTAAGTTCGTATGTTGATATATGACTTGTTGGTATGTTTGGTTGAGGTCCCGAGGGGCTCGGGGTAATTTCGGATGCTAAACGGAAGGAAGTTTTGGACTTAGGCTTCGCAGATTTTTCTGGTGTTCTGGTGTTTTCGCACCTACGGTGGGAGGCCCGCAGGTACGGCCCCGCAGAAGCGCTTAGGAAGTCGCAGATGCGAGTAAGGCTGGGCTGGATTGGAATCGCAGGTGCGGGAAGGGGGACGCATCTGCGAGCCCGCAAATGCGAGGCTGAGACGCAGATACGGAAGAGAGGAGTTAGGTTGTTTCCGCAGAAGCGGAGGGAAATATGCAGGTGTGCGTCCGCAGGTGCGAGGCCAGTGCATTAAGTGAGTTTCCGCAGAAGCGGAGTTCCCAACCGCAGAAGCGGCTCCGCAGGTGCGGATATTCGACCGCAGGTGCTGTTTTGCTGGGCAGAAAGTATAAAAAGAGGACTTCGAGATTTTTCCTCATTTTCACAATTTGGAACACGGACTTTGGAGCTTTTGGAGTGATTTTTGGAAAGAAATTCAAGGGTTATCACTGAGGTAAGTTCCTTGAGTCTAATTATCCTTAGCTATGGTATTGTCCCGTTAATTTCTCATCTAATTAGTGGGGTTTTGAAGTGAAAATTGGGGGGTTAGGGCTTGGGATTTTGGAGAGTGTAATTTGAGGATTTGAGGGACCAAATGATGTCGGATTTTGATGAATTTGGTATGACTAGAATCATGAGAGAATGGGCTTTCAAGTTTTGTAATTTTTGTTGGATTCCAAGGCGTGGGCCCGGGGGGCCGGGTTTGAGTCGATTTCGGATTTTGGCTATATTTTGGTATTTTTCTTGTGGAATTGGTTCCTTTAGCCTATATTGATCATATTGTATTGCTTGTGGCTAAATTCAGGACGTTTGGAGGCCGACTTAAGAGGCAAGGGCTTCGCGGAGTAGGATTTTACTCGGATTGAGGTAAGTAACAGTCTTAAATTTAGATTTGAGGGTATGAAACCCCGAGAATTTGTATGATGTGAATATTGGAGGTGACGCACATGCTAGGTGACGGGCGTGCGAGCGTCCAGCGTGAGGGATTGCGACTTGGTCCGTCCCGTGAGACTGTAAAGTCGAATAGCCATCGCTAATACTTATTTTTCCTTGTCTTTGAGCAATTGACTGTCTTTTATGTTAGAAACCATGCTTTGGCCATATGATATCACTATTGGGACCCGCAGTAGTCGTATACTTGTTGAATTGACTGCTAATTGCTGTCTTGTACTCAATCACGGTCTTATTGTATGTTAGATCTTTGTTTCCTCTCATTTCTTGTTGATACTTGTTGTATTCTCTATTTGGGCTGGTTATCATGATACTCTGTGAGCTCGAGAGGCTGGAGAGGTTAGTGACTGAGATAGGGCCTGAGTACCGGGTTGAGAGCTATGTGAGATATATATATACATATATATATTGGATCGAGCTGCACGCTGCAACAATACTGGATCGGGTTGCATGCCGCAACAAGCCTTCAGGCCATATATTGGATCGGGCTGCAGGCCGCAGCAGTACTTGGATCGGGTTGCATGCCGCAGCAATATATGGATCGGGTTGCATGCTGCAGCAGTATTGGGTCGGGCTGCACGCTGCAGTAATATAGCGCTTGGGCTGTAGGAGTCCCTCTGGAGTCTGTACACCCCCAGTGAGCGTAGGTACCTTCGATTGTGAGTATTGAGGCTGAGAGCCTAGTGATTTAGCTGTTGAGATAAATGAGTGACAGTACCCCTGTGAGGCTGTACTTGCTCTTATTCTGTTGATTGCACTTCGTTGTTAATTTTTGTTGTTGTGTCATTTTCTGAAGGCTTATATTGTTGTACCTGAACTCGAAATGTTTTGAATTAAAACACCGAATTGAAAGCATGCCTACTTTTTCTTGCCAAAATTACTGAAATGAACTGCATTTATGTAGCTCGTCACTGCTTCTCAGTTGCTTATTTAATTTTGTTACTTACTGAGTTGGAAGTACTCACGTTACTCCCTGCACCTTGTGTGCAGATTCAGGTGTGACTGGATATGGAGGTCATTAAGTTCGTGTGCAGTTGATCTTTCGGAGACTTACGAGGTAGCTGTCGGCGTTCACAAACCTTGTGCTCCTTCCTTATTATCTTTCTTTCTCTGTATTGATATCTAGACACAGACTATTGTTAACACTGTCTTTTAGATTGAGAGTCTAGTTGCTCATGACTTAGTGACACCCCAATGTCAGGCTATTATTTTCGCACTTATGTTTTATTTGGGTTTTACCCCGTATTTATGAGAAACTTCGGTTATTTTAAATGTCTTGATTCATTCCTGTTAAATTTTGAAAATGATTTGAGAAAAGTCGGCTTGCCTAGTACCACGATAGGTGTCATCATGACGGGTTAGGTTTTGGGTCGTGACGGAGAAGCAGCCCTAGGCGTAGGAGCGAGCTTAGGCGCAGAAGCGTGTGTGCCTTCGCACCCGCGGTTGCGCAGAAGCAGATGGAGATCCGTAGGTGCGAGGGGTCAGCTGGCTAGTGGATTGCAAAAGCGACTAATGTGTCCGCAAAAGCGAAAATGGTTAGGTAGAAGCCTTTAAATCGAGAGTTTGGTCATTTTGTTCATATTTTGAGATGTGGGACTCGGATTGAGGCGATTGTGGAGGCAAATTTCATCTCAAGGATTGGGATAAGTGTTCTACACTCAGTTTTGATTATATTTCATGATTTTATCTTTATTTTGTGTAATTGGATTATGCGTTTTAAAGAGACAATTGGAGATTTTTAGCCTAAAGCTTCATAGAGTGAGTTTTTGAATTTTGAATGTCGATTCAGAAATGGATTTGAGTGATACTAGTATGGTTGGATTCGTAATTGAATGGGTTGTCGGATTTTGTAAGTTTCGTCAAGTTCTGAGGTGTGAGCCTGTGTTGGACTTTTTGGTTGATTTTGGGATTTTGAGTAAAGATTCGAACTTTATCAATTAGAATTGTTTCCTTAGGCTTTATTTGACGTATTTGAGTTTCTTTTAGCTAGTTTCAAGCCGTTCAGAGGTCGGTACGTGCGAGATGACATTTTTGGTGCATCGCTTGGCCTGCTGGGTGTTGGATTTGGCTTGTTCGAGGTAAGTAACACTTATAAACTTTGAGCTGAGGGTATGAACCCTGATTATACGTGTTATGTGTTAGTGTTGAGGTGACGCACATGCTAGAGGATGGGCGTGTGGGCGTGCACCATGCGAATTGTGACTTCGTTATTTCTATGGTACTGTGTAGTTACCTGATCTTATCTCTAACCATGAAATCTCTACGCACTAGCGCAATTGAGTTGTGATCCATGTTAGAAACTATGTCTAGGCTACATGTTTATTCTGTTGATCTTCCGGAGACTTACGAGGTAATTGCCGGCGTTCGCAGACCTTGTGCTCCTTCCTTATTATCTTTCTTTCTCTGTATTGATATCTAGATGCAAACTATTGTTGACATTGTCTTTTAGATTGAGAGTCTAGTTGCTCATGACTTAGTGACACCCCGATGTCGGGTTATGTTTTTTGCACTTATGTTTTATTTGGGTTTTACCCCGTATTTATGAGAAACTTTGGTTATTTTAAATATCTTGATTCATTCCTGTTAAATTTTGAAAATGATTTGGGAAAGGTCGGCTTGCCTAGTACCATGATAGGCATCATCGCGACGGGTTAGGTTTTGGGTCGTGACAAGATGGTATCAGAGTCTAGGTTACATAGGTCTCACGAGTCATGAGCGGGTTTAGTAGAGTCTTGCGGATCGGTACGGAGACATCTGTACTTATCATCGAGAGGCTACAGAACCTTTAGGAAACTCTACATTCTTGAATTCTTGTCGTGCGAATCTGTTGATTCTAGTAACTAAACATTTGTTGTTTCATTCTCTTACAGATGGTGAGGACTCGTACTACCAGGCAGGATGGAGAGCCACCAGTACCACCAGCCAGGGCCGCAAGAGGCCGAGGTCGTGGTAGGGGCAGAGGTGCAGCCCGCACTGTGGTTGGGGCAGTACTTGTAGATCCACCAGTTACTCCAGATCAGGATCAGATTCCAGTTGTTGATTCACCAGCTTAGGCACTACCTGTGCCTATTATGATTCCAGGTCTTCAGGAGGCCCTAGCTCAGATTCTGGCAGCGTGTACCGGCCTTGCTCAGGCGGTCTCCATCTCGACGGCCGCAACCACTTCTTAGGCTGGGGGGGCACTAAGACTCCCGCCGCTCGCACACCCGAGCAGGTTGTTCAGGGACTCCAGACGCCGGAGGTACCACCAGCCAAGCCGGTTGCAGTTGCTCAGGACTATGTAGTTCCTGCTATGCCTGAGGATGATCAGCGTAGGTTGGAGAGGTTTAGGAGACTCCAGCCTCCACCTTTCAGTGGCACAGAGAGAGAGGATGCCCAGGACTTCTTGGACAGGTGTCAGAGGATACTCCGTATAGTTGGTATTCTGGAGACTTGTGGGGTCTCATTCACTATTTTTAATTTTTTCGGGGCTGCACTCGGATAGTGGGAGACTTACGAGAAGTGTAGGCATGTTGGCACAACACCCCTTACTTGGCAGCAGTTCTCCGTGATCCTTTTGGAGAAGTTCGTGCCTCAGTTCCGCATGCGCAGGCAGTTTGAGCAGCTTCGTCAGGGTGATATATATGTGATGCTGTATGAGATGCGATTCTCAGAGTTGGCCCGTCATACTATCTGGTTGGTTCCCACAGACAAGGAGAGGATCATGAGGTTTGTAGATGGTCCCACTTATCAGTTGCGATTGCTTATGACCAGAGAGAGAGTGTCTGGTGCTACTTTTGATGAGGTTGTCGACATCGCTCGTCAGATTGAGATGGTTCGTGGTCAAGGGAGGGTTGAGAGGGAGGCCAAGAGGCCTCATGGACAGGGTGGATTTAGTGGTGCTCCTTCTGGGGGTCAGTTCCACCAAAGTAGAGGCTGTCCATTCAGGCATGCTCAGACAACTTGCCCAGTTCACCGTGGTGCCTCATATGGCCATGGTTTCACAGTTATCAGCAAGGCCTTTCATCTTTTGGTTCCCTTCTAGCACATGGTTCTTCTCGGGCTCCATCTGGTCAGGGTTCGTCTATGCCGGGGGTGTTGCTATGAGTGTGGGGAGTTTGGTCATATGAGGAGAGAGTGTCCCCGTCTAGTGGGAGGTCCTGCTACGCAGAGGAGCCAGCCTATATCATCAGCATCAGTTCCTCCACCACCAGCTCAGTCAGCTAGGAGTGGAACTTAATCAGCTAAGGGTCGCCCGAGAGGGGGAGGCAGATCAGGGGGTGGCCAGGACCATTTCTATGCCCTCCCTGCCAGACCAAATACTATTGCTTCAGATGCTGTGATTACAGGTATTGTCTCAGTTTGTCACAGAGATGCCTCTATGTTATTTGACCCTGGTTCCACTTATTCATATGTTTCCTCGTATTTTACTCATTTTCTGGATATGGCCCATGAGTCTTTAGTTTCATCTGTTCATGTATCTACTCCTGTGGGCGATACTATTGTTGTGGACCGCGTATATCGGTCATGTGTGGTGACTATGGGGGGTCTGGAGACCCAAGTGGACTTTTTGCTCCTCAGTATGGTTGACTTTGATGTGACATTAGGTATGGATTGGTTATCTCCATGTCATGTTGTTCTAGATTGTCATGCTAAGACTGTGACATTGGTGATGCCGGGATTTTCGAGGGTTGAGCGGAGCGGTTCTATAGACTGCATACCTAGTAGGGTGATTTCATATTTTAAGGCTCGGCGTATGGTTGAGAAAGGTTGTCTATCATATTTGGGTTTTGTGAGGAATGTTAGTGCAGAGACCCCTGCCATTGATTTTGTTCCGGTGGTGCATGAATTCTTGGATGTGTTTCCTATAGACCTGTCGGGCACTCAGCCCATTTTCATTCCACCGTATCGTATGGCACCAGCAGAGTTGAAGGAACAACTTCAGGAACTCCTTGATAAGGGGCTTATTCAGCCTAGTGTGTCACCTTGGGGTGCACCAGTTCTATTTGTAAAGAAAAAGGATGGTTCCATGAGGATGTGCATTGATTACATGCAGCTGAACAAGGTCACAGTCAAGAACAAGTATCCCTTGCCTCGTATTGATGATTTATTTGACCAGCTTCAGGGAGCGAGGGTGTTCTCCAAGATTGATTTGAGGTCCGGTTATCACCAGCTGAATATACGGGATTCAGACATTTTTAAGACAACTTTCAAGACCCGATATGGACATTATGAGTTCTTAGTGATGTCTTTTGGGCTAACCAATTCCCCAACAGCGTTCATCCATTTTATGAACAGTGTATTCCAGCCCTATTTGGACTCATTCGTTATTGTATTCATTGATGACATCCTGGTGTACTCTCGTAGCCAGGAGGAGCATGCCCAGCACTTGAGTATTGTATTACAGAGATTGAGGGAGGAGAAGCTTTATGCAAAGTTCTCCAAGTGTGAGTTCTGGCTCGGTTCCGTAGCATTCTTGGGGCACGTGGTGTCTAGTGAGGGTATTCAGGTGGATCCGAAGAAGATAAAGGCGGTTCAGAGTTGGCCCAGACCGTCCTCAGCTACAGAGATTCAGAGCTTTTTTGGTTTGGCTGGTTATTATCGTCGGTTCGTTCAGGGTTTCTCGTCTATTGCATCGCTCTTGACCAAATTGACCCAAAGGGGTGCTCCATTCAGGTGGTCGGATGAGTGTGAGGAGAGCTTTCATAAGCTCAAGACTGCTTTGACCACAACTCCAATATTAGTTTTGCCATCAGCTTTAGGTTCTTACATCGTGTATTGTGATGGCTCGAAGATAGGTATTGGATGTGTTCTGATGCGGGAGGGAGGGTGATTGCCTATGCCTCGTGCCAGTTGAAGACCCATGAGAAAAACTATCCTGTCCATGATCTTGAGTTAGCAGCCATTGTTCATGCCTTGAAGATTTGGTGTCATTATTTGTATGGGGTTTATTGTGAGATCTATACTAATCACCAAAGTTTACAGTATCTGTTGAAGCAGAAGGATCTTAACTTGCGTCAGTGGAGATGGTTAGAGCTTCTTAAGGACTATGATATCACTATTTTGTACCATCCAGGGAAGACCAATGTGGTGGCCGATGCTTTGAGTCATCGAGCGGAGAGTTTGGGAAGTTTAGCATATCTTCTTGTAGCAGAGAGACCCTTGGGATTGGATGTTCATGCCCTAGCAGGTCAGTTTGTCATATTGGATATCTCGGAGCCGAGTCGGGTGTTGGCTTGCGTGGTCTCCAAATCTTCCCTTTATGACCGTATCAGGGAGTATCAGTATGATGACCCCCACCTGCTCGTTCTTCAGGACAGGGTTCAGCGAGGTGATGCTAGGGATGTGACTATTGGTGATGACGGTGTGTTGAGGATGCAGGGCCGGATATGTGTGCATAATATAGATAGGTTCTTGGAGTTGATTCTTGAAGAGGCCCACAACTCGCGGTATTCCATCCATCCGGGTGCCTCAAAGATGTACCAGGATTTGAGACAACACTATTGGTGGAGGCGGATGAAGAAGAATATAGTTGGGCTTGTGGCTCGGTGTCTCAACTGTCAGCAGGTTAAGTATGAACATCAGAGACCGGTTGGCTTGCTTCAGAGGTTAGAGATCCCAGAGTGGAAGTGGGAGAGGATCACCATGGACTTCGTAGTTGGGCTCCCACAGACTTCGAGGAAGTTTGATGCTATTTGGGTTATTGTGGATAGGCTGACCAAGTCTGTGCACTTCATTCCAGTTGGTACTACTTACTCTTCAGAGCGATTGGCTGAGATTTACATCCGAGAGATTGTTCGCGTGCATGGTGTCCCACTTTCCATCATTTCAGATAGGGGCACTCATTTTACATCGCAGTTTTGGAGGGCCGTGCAGTGAGAGTTGGGTATTCAGGTTGTGTTAAGCACAGCCTTTCACCCTCAGACAGACGGACAATCCGAGCGCACTATCCAGATATTAGAGGACATGTTACGCGCTTGTGTCATTGACTTCGGGGGTTCATGGGACCAGTTTCTACTGCTCGCGGAGTTTGCATATAACAACAGTTATCAGTCGAGCATTCAGATGGCTCCGTCCGGGGCTTTATATGGGAGGAGGTGTAGATCTCCAGTAGGGTGGTTCGAGCCTGGTGAGGCTAGGCTCTTGGGTACAGACTTGGTCCAGGATACATTAGTCAAGGTGAGATTGATTCAAAAGAGGCTTCGCACAGCGCAGTCTAGGTAGAAGAGTTATGCGGATAGGAAGGTTCGTGATGTGTCTTTCATGGTTGGGGAGAAGGTTTTGCTGAAGGTATCACATATGAAGGGTCTTATGAGGTTTGGGAAGAGGAGAAAGTTGAGCCCCCGGTTCATTGGGCCTTTTGAGGTGCTTTAGAGGATAGGAGAGGCGTCTTACAAGCTTTCCTTGCCACCCATCTTGTCGAGTATGCATCTAGTGTTTCACGTTTCTATGCTCCAGAAGTATATTGGAGATCCGTCCCATGTTTTGGATTTTAGCACGGTTCAGTTGGATGGTGATATGACTTATGATGTGGAGCCGGTGGCCATTTCGGATAGGTAGGTTCGGAAGTTGAGGTCAAAGGATATAGCTTCATTGAAGGTGCAGTGGAGAGATTAGCCTGTGGAGGAGGCCATCTGGGAGACCAAGCGGGAGATGTGGAGCAGATATCCACACCTATTTGAGGCTTCAGGTATGTTTCTAGACCCGTTCGAGGACGAACATTTGTTTAAGAGGGGGAGGATGTAACGACCTAGCCGGTCATTTCAAGAGTTATAGCCCTGTTTTCCCCATTTCTGCTTCTTTTTGTTTTCTTCAGCTATATTATGATGTGTCGCGTTAGTTGGTTCGGGTCCGGAGTGGTTTCGAAGTGAATTGAGACACTTAGTCTTTTTATTAGAAGCTTAAGTTGGAAAAGTCAACCGAATATTGACTTATATGTAAACGATCTCGGATTTGAATTTTGATAGTTCCGTTAGCTCCGTTAGGTGATTTTAGACTTAGTAGCGCATTCGGAATGTGCTTTGGAGGTCCGTAGTGGAATTAGGCTTGAATTGGCAAAAGTTGAAAATTTGGCGATTTCGGTCGGCAGTGAAAAATTTGATATCGGGGTCCGAATAGATTTCCTAAAGTTAGAGTAGGTTCGTGGTGTCATTTGTGACATGTGTATAAAATTTGAGGTCATTCGGACGTGGTTTGGTTGGTTTCGGCATCGGTTGTCGAATTTGAAAGTTTAGAAGTTCTTAGGCTTGAATCCGAGGGTAAGTTGGTGTTTTGATGTTGTTTTGAGTGATTCAAAGGCTCGACTAAGTTCGTATGTTGATATATGACTTGTTGGTATGTTTGGTTGAGGTCCCGAGGGGCTCGGGGTGATTTCGGATGCTGAACGGAAGGATGTTTTGGACTTAGGCTTGGCAGATTTTTCTGGTGTTCTGGTGTTTTCGCACCTACGGTGGGAGGCTCGCAGGTGCGGCCCCGCAGAAGCGCTTAGGAAGTCGCAGATGCGGGCAAGGCTGGGTTGGATTAGAATCGCAGGTGCGGGAAGGGGGACGCATCTGCGAGCCCGCAAATGCGAGGCTGAGACGCAAATGCGGAAGAGAGGAGTTAGGTTGTTTCCGCAGAAGCGGAGGGAAATGCGCAGGTGTGCGTCGGCAGGTGCGGGGCCAGTGCATTAAGTTGGAAAAGTCAACCGAATATTGACTTATATGTAAACGATCTCGGATTTAAATTTTGATGGTTCCGTTAGCTCCGTTAGGTGATTTTAGGCTTAGTAGCGCATTCGGAATGTGATTTGGAGGTCCGGAGTGGAATTAGGCTTGAATTGGCGAAAGTTGGAAATTTGGCGATTTCGGTCGGAACTGGAAAATTTGATATCGAGGTCGGAATGGATTTTCGAAAGTTGGAGTAGGTTCGTGTTGTCATTTGTGATATGTGTGTAAAATTTGAGGTCATTCGGATGTGGTTTGGTTGGTTTCGGCATCGGTTGTCGAATTTGGAAGTTTAGAAGTTCTTAGGCTTGAATCCGAGGGTAATTTGGTGTTTTGATGTTGTTTGGAGTGATTCAAAGGCTCGACTAAGTTCGTATGTTGATATATGACTTGTTGGTATGTTTGGTGGAGGTCCCGAGGGGCTCGGGGTGATTTCAGATGCTCAACAAAAGGAAGTTTTGGACTTAGGCTTGGCAGATTTTTCTGGTGTTCTGGTGTTTTCGCACCTGCGGTGGAAGGCCCGCAGGTGCGGCCCCGCAGAAGCACTTAGGAAGTTGCAGTTGAGGGCAAGGCTGGGTTGGATTGGAATCGCAGGTGAAGGAAGGGGGACGCATCTGCGAGCCCGCAGATGCGAGGCTGAGACGCAGATGTGGAAGAGAGGAGTTTGGTTGTTTCCGCAAAAGCGGAGGAAAATGCGCAGGTGCGCGTCCGTAGGTGCGAGACCTGGGACGCAGGTGCAGGGCTAGTGCATTAAGTGAGTTTCCGCAGAAGCGGAGTTCCCAATCGCGGAAGCAGCTCCGTAGGTGCGGATGTTGGACCGCAGGTGCGGTTTTGCTGGGCAGAAAGTATAAAAAGAGGACTTCAAGATTTTTCCTCATTTTGACAATTTGGAACATGGACTTTGGAGCTTTTGGAGTGATTTTTGGAAAGTAATTCGAGGGTTATCACTGAGGTAAGTTCCTTGAGTCTAATTATCCTTAGCTATGGTGTTTTCCCGTTAATTTCTCATCTAATTAGTGGGGTTTTGAAGTGAAAATTGGGGGGTTAGGGCTTGGGATTTTGGAGAGTGTAATTTGAGGATTTGAGGGACCAAATGATGTCGGATTTTGAT
>AWOL01S0007284.1:17551-34224 GCA_000715115.1 Nicotiana otophora
GGGGGGGTTAGGGCTTGGGATTTTGGAGAGTGTAATTTGAGGATTTAAGGGACCAAATGATATCGGATTTTGATGAATTTGGTATGACTATACTCTTGAGGGAATGGGCTTTTGGGTTTTGTTATTTTTGTTGGATTCCAAGGCGTGGGCCCGTGGGGTCGGGTTTGAGTCGATTTCAGATTTTGGCAATAATTTGTTACTTTTCTTGTGGAATTGGTTCCTTTATCCTATATTGATCGTATTGTATTGCTTGTGCCTAGATTAGGGATGTTTGGAGGCCGACTTGAAAGGCAAGGGCATCACGAAGTAGGATTTTACTCGGATTGAGGTAAGTAACAGTCTTAAATCTGATTTTGATGGTATGAAACCCCGAGAATTTGTATGATGTGAATATTGGAGGTGACGCACATGTTAGGTGACGGGCGTGTGAGCGTGCACCGTGAGGGATTGCGACTTGGTCTGTCCCGTGAGACTGTAAAGTCGAATAGCCATTGTTATTACTTGTTTTTCCTTGTCTTTGAGCAATTGATTATCTTTCATGTTAGAAACCATGCTTAGGCCATATGATATCATTATTAGGACCCCCAGTGGTCGTATATTTGTTGAATTGACTGCTAATTGATGTCTTGTACTCAGTCACAGTCTTATTGTGTGTTATATCTCTGTTTCCTCTCATTTCTTGTTGATACTTGTAATATTCTCTATTTGGGCTGGTTATCATGATACTCTGTGAGCCCGAGGGGTTGGAGAGGTTAGTGACTGAGATAGGGCCTGAGTGCCGGGTTGAGAGCTATGTGAGATATATATATATATATATATATATTGGATTAGGGTGCATGCCACATCAATATTGTATCAGGTTGCACGCCGCAACAAGCCTTCGGGACATATATTGGATCGGGCAGCACGCCGCAGCAGCACTTGGATCGGGCTGCATGCCGCAGTAATATATGGATTGGGCTGCACGCTGCAGCTGTATTGGGTCAGGCTGCACGCCGCAGCAATATAGCGCTTGGGCTGTAGGAGCCCCTCCGGAGTCTGTACACCCCCAGTGAGCGTAGGTACCTTCGATTGTGAATATTGAGGCTGAGAGCCGAGTGATTGAGCTGTTGAGATAGATGAGTGACAGTACCCCTGTGAGGTTGTACTTGCTCTTATTCTGTTGATTGCACTTCGTTGTTAATTCATGTTGTTGTTTTATTTTTTGAGGGCTTATATTTTTGTACCTTAACTCGAAATGTTTTTAATTAAAACACCGAATTGAAAGCATGCCTATTTTTTCTTGCTGAAATTACTAAAATGAACTGCATTTGTGTAGCTCGTCACTGCTTCTCAGTTCCTTATTTAATTTTGTTACTTATCGAGTTGGAAGTACTCACGTTACTCCATGCACCTTGTATGCAGATTCAGGTGTGACTGGATATGGAGGTCATTGAGTTCGTGCGCAGTTGATCTTCCGGAGACTTACGAGGTAGCTATCGGCGTTCGCAGACCTTGTGCTCCTTCCTTATTATCTTTCTTTCTATGTATTGATATCTAGACGCAGACTATTACTGACACTGTCTTTTAGATTGAGAGTCTAGTTGCTCATGACTTAGTGACACCCCGATGTCGGGCTATTATTTTCGCACTTATGTTTTATTTGGGTTTTACCCCGTATTTATGAGAAACTTCGGTTATTTTAAATGTCTTGATTCATTCCAGTTAAATTTTGAAAACGATTTGGGAAAGGTCAGCTTGCCTAGTACCACGATAGGCGCCATCACGATGGGTTAGGTTTTGGGTTGTGACAGAGAAGCAGCCTTAGGCTTAGGAGCGAGCTTGAGCGCAGAAGCACGTGTGCCTTCGCACCCGCGGTTGCGCATAAGCAGATGGAGATCCGCATGTGCAAGGGGTCAGCTGGCTAGTGGATTCCACACAAGCGGAGCTTGTTTTGCAGAAGCGACTAATGTGTCCGCAAAAGCGGAAATGGCTGGGCAGAAGCCTTTAAATCGAGAGTTTGGTCGTTTTGTTCATATTTTGAGATGTGGGACTCGTATTGAGGCGATGTTGGAGGCAAATTTCATCTCAAGGATTAAGATAAGTGTTCTACACTCAGTTTTGATTATATTTCATGATTATATCTTCATTTTGTGTAATTGGATTATGAGTTTTAAAGAGAAAATTGGGGATTTGTAGCCTAAAGCTTCATAGAGTGAGTTTTTGAATTTTGAATGTCGATTCGGAAATGGATTTGAGTGAGACTAGTATGGTTGGATTCATAATTGAATGGATTATCGGATTTTGTAAGTTTTGTCAAGTTCGGAAGTGTGAGCCCGTGTTGCACATTTTGGTTGATTTTGGGCTTTTGAGTAAAGATTCGACCTTTATCAATTAGAATCGTTTCCTTAGGCTTTATTTGACGTATTTGAGTTTCTTTTCGCTAGTTTCGAGCCGTTCGGAGGTCAGTACGTGCTAGATGACATTTTTGGTGCATCGCTTGGCCTACTCGGTATTGGATTTGGCTTGTTCGAGGTAAGTAACACGTATAAACTTTGAGCTTAGGGTATGAACCCTGATTATACGCGTTATGTGTTAGTGTTGAGGTGACGCACATGCTAGGTGATGGGTGTGTGGGCGTGCACCGTGTGAATTGTAACTCTGTTATTTCTATGGTACTGTGTAGTTACCTGATCTTATCTGTAACCATGAAATCTCTACGTACTAGAGCAATTGAGCTGTGATCCATGTTAGAAACCATGTCTAGGCTACATGCTTATTCTGTTGTGATCCACTGAAGACATTCCTATTGTTGAGTTATTTGCTTGCATTGCAATTTCATACTCAGTCATTTTCATTTCATATCATATCTCATTATCTGTTGCTATATATTGACACATCATATCATCATTTTGGGCTAGTTTTATGGCATTGTGAGCCCGAGAAACTGGAGAGATTAATGACTAAGTGAGGTCGAAGGCCTGATTGTGAGTGATATAATGGGATCGGGCTGCATGCCGCAACATGTTATATTGATTTATGCCTGGATCTGACATATTATGGCACTTGGGATGAAGGATCCCCTCCATAGTCTGTACACACCCCTAGTGAGCGTAGTTGATTATATTGAGGGATTGATCTTCCCAGGGCATGAATCTTGCCCGAAGCATTTATATTTGGGGATGGATCTTCCCTGGGCTGAATTGGCCATATACAGTACTGAGTGACTGAGCGTGTCGAGTGATTGAGCAGGATTAGTGGAAATTGTGAGACAGTGAGATTGAGTACTCTAAGAATGTGACTACATGAGCTCATCACTAAGATACATTGCATTTGACATGCATACTTGAGATACATGCATAGAGATTCATTTCTTTCTGCCACTCCGGTTTTTGGTGTCATTCATGATTCCACATGCATATTGACATATAGGCATAGAGATGTAATTTTCTCATGCCATTTGATAATGAAACATCTTACCTGTTATTGAAAAGTTTTCGGGGAAAAATCACAGTTTTCAAACTTACTCATAAATTTGGTGATTTTGGTAAAGGATTTGGGATTTCACTAATATACTTGAAAAGCAAGCCTATTTTTCTGGAACTGTGAACGAACTGAGCGTTTTATCTTCGAGCTACTTCTTTTATTACATCCATTATGTTTTTATGAAGTGTTGTTGGTTATTGGTGTTGGACCCCGACCGGTGTTCTAGCTCGTCACTACTTTCAACCTAAGGTTAGATTTGTTACTTATTGAGTACACGCAGTCGGTTGTACTCATACTATACTTCTGCACCTTGCGTGCAGATATTGGATGGTGATGTTGTTGTGATCGATGAGAGCTGGAGTTGAAGACGTACCTGCATTTTGAGTGTAGCTGCCTCTTGTTCATGGTAGCCTTAGATTTATAAAAAAATATATTTATGTACATTTCAGACAGATGATGTATTTATTTCATACCAGCTTTGTAAATTCTAATATTAGAAGCTCATGATTTGTACTACCAGTCCTTGGGAATTCTTGTATAAAAGCAGTTTTATTATCATTTATTTTCTTAATAAATCTCATTTAAATTGGATAGTTAATAATTGGCTTTCCTGACAAGTTGGGTTAGGTGCCATCACGACTAGGTTGATTTTGGGTCATGACAAGGTGGTATTAGAGCTCTAGGTTCATAGGTTTTACAAGTCATGAGCAAGTGTCTAGTAGAGTCTTGTGGATCGGTATGATGATGTCCATACCTATCTTCGAGAGGTTATAGGGCATTTAGGATAAACTTTCCATCTTTCATTCCTTATCGTGCGACATTGATTCAGCTTAAACATAACTCTTTGAATTCCTTCCACGCATTCGTGTGCGCATGCGAGCGCTCGGTATCAGCGGTGCATCGTCGGCTTGTGATTCTATGGATGAGGTGCGAGATGTGATTTATGTGTGCTGATGATGGGCCAGTCTAGAGGACTTGGGGCTGGGTTTTGACTGTATCTTGATCTCGGTGATTTCGGTTGTGTGAGCACGTGCTTTTGGACTTATATGTTTGGCAATGTCCCTATGAGTGGAATTTATGGCTCGATGAGTGGCTGGATGGCTATATGATGAGTATGATGTGACTGTGAGATGTGTTCAGATAGGTTAAATGTGACGAGAAGCGTTTGCTTGGAATGTGAAAGAGACTATTGGGTGCCTGATTTTTGTCTTGATGTGATGAACAGTCTTGAGTTATGAGTGTGTTGAAATTTTTATGTTGATTAATTGTGGAACGAAGTAGATATGCATGTCTTGTTGATGATTTCAGATTCAGGAAGATTAAGTGATTGCGTAGTAGTTGTGGCTGTGAAAGGGGTATAAAAAGATGTCAATTTGAGGCTAAGTAGGTAGGTTATAACCTGTGAGGTAATCTACGGATGTGTGATTTTTATGATATTATGTGGAGGATTTTATTTCTACCAGTGGGTTATATTTGTGCGATTTTAGTTTGGATCGGTTGTAACAGTTGACCTGACTATCACGTGGATATATGCGAGCTTAGTAGATTATTGGAGGTACTATATGGTTTATGCTATGTGAAATTAAGAAGGATTTAGTTGAATCTCCCTACGGTATTATAGTAGTAATAGAGTATGGGAATTGTGAGTTATCGAGTGTTTAGATCTATGGCTTCGAGCCAAGTGAGGGGGTGTGCTATCGACGATTTGATTGCATGGTTACGTATTGTATCGGTTTTGGTCTAAAGCATACTTGTGGATCAGTTATGACTTGCAGAGGTTGATATCGAGGATGACTCGAGTAAAGAAATTTCTATATACGGGTTATATTACACTTTACGGGTATATGTGAATCATGGGAGAATTGAGTTGCTATTCGTGAAGGACGTAGTGTGCATGGAGTAAGAAATTGCTTGGTTCCTTAAAGGTGTGGATTACTATTTTGGGTGTTGTTGTGCTAATGGGACACATGACGTTTGGCCCATTTGGGCTAACGCAATTGAGATTTGAGTAGAATGGATGACTCTCGAGAAGGATCAAATGGAGTCAAGAATTATATATAGTAATTGAGAATTTTCCGGACTTGTATATGGCTAGAATCTGAGACTTGCATCGGATGGTGTCGGAACTTGCGGTATTTCTATATTTCTACATCATTGTGGATTTTACATTTCAGTATCAGGAAGGTGAAGGAAACGACTTTAGATTCATAGAAGGTATTTATAGAGTGGGTGTCTCGGTTGTGGTACTTTTGGGGTTCTTAAGAGGGAATACAATGGCTTATGGGCCTTAGGGCGGTGTGGTTTTATGCTAAGATCTCTTGTGGTGAGCTTTGGGTGAGGATCGTGGTGCTCTAACAAGGAGAAGTGCTAGCTTGAGGGCGAGTCAGAAGGAACTCGGAGAAATAGGACAGCTTGGTAGTAGGATGGATCAGTACGATAATAGATATGATCGGTCCTTTGGGTACTTATAATGTGGTAAGGCTCTAAAGGTGTTTTGGTGTCAATACTCTTGGGTTTGGCAACCTGTGTGTCTTGGTTAAGTTAGAGAGACTCAATTATGATGGTTTGGTTAAGGGCAAATGGATTTCAAAGTGTTCTCAATGGTTTCTACCACGGTTCGAGGTGTATATTTCCTGTTGGCATGGGGAGCGCATTGTGTGTTGTGAGTTTCTCCTGGATAAGATCAAATGGAAGGTTCTTGGCTAATTGAGTATGTATTTCTGCTGGACTCAGAGTTGATTATGAGATTTTTGTACTTTTCATATGATGGCATGATAAAGGTGGTATGTTGTGTGGGATTGAGGTTTGCATGTGCAAGGTCACGGTCAGTTTTGAAGGGAAGATCATAAATTCTTAGACGGCATGGACGGTTTTCGATGTTTAGATGGATGATATAATTGCTTGGTAATTCCTGAGAAGGGTGAGCATCTCAGAAGGCGCATTGTGTGTTGACTTATAGATGTTTCATTTGGTAGTGCGGTACTCGCTTAGTTGATCGAGTGCTGAAATTCAGATTTTGCTATATGGCACGGAAGAATTATAGAAATATTTCCCGTGGAATGATCGTGTATGAGAGATGTGTTAGAGATTCGAGCGGTGGGGTTGGGATCAGATATGGTGATTCGTGTGTTCTATGGATTTGGAGACAAGGAGTTCTCAGAAGCAGATTGTTTCGTGGTTGTGGACTGTGAAAATGTGGCCAAAGCTAGCCAGATGATAGTATATATTATGGTTAGGTCATTTTGGACTTTCGGAGGATTATTTAACTATTTGTGGATAACCAGAATTGATCTGGGGGCCCATTGGTAGGCCCAACGAGGATGTGTATTCTACACTGGGTCGGATTGGTCGACTCTGTACTGCTATTGTTGGGGGGGAGGGGGGTTAGAGTGAAGCTTATTCGTGCTCTAATATGATCTATGTGTTACTCATCCATGCTACGAGGGGTTGTGATTTGTTGGTTAAAAGCACACATGGTGCAGATCTGTTTGGGGCCTTATAGCGAAATTTGATCGAGATAGTTATTGGGATGTGGAATGGTTGATTGCGCCTTGGTTATGGCCTTTGTCGGTTGTGGTATATTGTGTTATTTTCTTCTCCGTGGTTACGGTCATGCACCTTGGGTACTTGATGTCAAATTGCACGTGGTAGTTGATTTTGAGCATGGTAGCTAGAGGTATTTCATACGGACCAGTGTTTGGATGGGGTCACACATTGCAGCTGGGATACGTCGGAATATGATCCTTTTTTTAGATTCGTGTATTTTGGTTATACTATGTATGATGTGTTTGTAGCATTATGGTTGTAGTGGTACTTGTTGAAGTTGCGGGATGGTTCTCTCGTTTGAGTCATTTTCCATGATTGAGTACATTTGAGTTGTTGCTTATTGGTGCACGGATTGCACGGGTTGTGACTTTAGGTAGCATTGGTATGGCATGTCAATAGGATAGATGTACTTGAGAAAGTAAGGTCATTGGACCTAGAATGGTTGTTGTGGGATCTGTTGCAGTATATTTGGAAGGATAATGTCATTGATCGGCTTAGAAATTAGCTATAGTCCTTGTTGAATAAGAGGGAGCTTCATGCCTTATTGATCTGATAAGTGGTTATGAGTTTATGCGTGTGTCTTTCATTAGTCGTAGTGTACGAAGATTTTGGAACGAGGTTTTGTTTTATACGAGGCTTATTACCGGTATCGAATTTGCTTCGAGCAGTTATTGTGGTCGAAAGTTATTGCTATGAGTATTTGAGTCATGCAGTATATTATGTGATTACATTTTGGGTTATGGTTATGGTTTGACACATCTTGTTCAGATTTATATAATGTGTAGATACGAGATTCAGGTCTTATAGAGAATTTTGGACATTGGAAATTGGATTTAGTGGTTTATGGGATAAGATTGAAGTAATGATCTTTAGCTCGGTTGTGTTGTTAGGCCTATATAGAATAGAGTGACATGGGATCACCCCTGGGTATGTGCATGGTAAGGTTACACGGCAGTTTGAGGGCTTTGGAACAACTCTTAGCACGTTCGAGGATAAACGTATGTTTAAGTGAGTGATGATGTAACGACCCGATCGGTCGTTTCGAGTATTTGCACTTCGCTCGGTAGTTTGAGAACATGAGTAGGTTCGTACGATGTATTATGACTTATGAGAATCGTCAGTTTTGATTTTCAGGTTATTCAAAATCGATTTGGAAGAATGAATTTCATGGTTTAAGCTTTAAGTAGGAAGAGCTGACCAAGTTTAACTTTTGTGAATTTAACCCCGGAATAGAGTTTTAATGGTTCCGTAAGTCCGAATGGTGATTTTTGACTCGGGCGTATGCCTGGATTTGCATTTGGATATTTCTAGAAGAATTCGACACTAAATGGCAAAAGTCGGAAATTTGTAGGCTTGGAAAGTTCATAAGTTTGATCGGAAGTTGACTTTGAGGATATCAGATTCGGATTGTGGTTCTGGTAATTTGAATAGCTTCGTTATATAATTTAGGACTTGTATGCAAAATTTGGTTCATTCCGGGTTGATTTGATATATTGCGGCGCGCGTTTTGGAAATTAAACGTTCAAAGTTCATTCTAGTTTGAATTAAGGTGCGATTCATCCTTTTGATGTTGTTATGCGTGATTTGACTCCTCGAGTAGGTTTGTATTATGTTATGGGACTTGTTGGTATATTCGGATGGGGTCCCAAAATGCTCGGGTGAGTTTCAGACGAGGTTTAGACCATTTAGTCGCATGTTGCATTTGGTTAAGGCTGCTGGTTTTGGTGTGACCGCATCTGCGGACAATTGGTCACAGAAGCGATGTCGCAGAAGTGGGGGCTCCTTAGCAGAAGCGAGGTGAGACCTGGGCAAGGAAGATCGCAGAAGCGGAAATTGGGGCGCATCTGCGGCCCCGTAGAAGCGATGGTCTTGGGCGTATGAGTGAGCTTGAGTGCAGAAGCGCGTGTGGTTTCGCACCTGCGGTTGCGCAGAAGTGGATGGATATCTGCAGGTGTGAGGGGTCAGATGGCTAGTGGAGTCCGCAGAAGCAGAGCTTGTGTCGCAGAAGTGACGCCGCAGAAGCGATGTGGGACTCGGATTGATGCGATTTTGGAGGCAAATTTCATCACAAGGATTGGGGTAAGTGTTCTACACTCGGTTTTGACTATATTTCGTGATTGTATCTTCTTTTTTAGTAATTGGATTATGAGTTTTAAGAGAAAGTTGGGGATTTTTAGCCTAAAGCTTCAAAGAGTGAGCTTTTGTGTTTTGAATGTCGATTCGGAGTCAGATTTGAGTGAGACTAGTATGGTTGGACTCGTAATTGAATTAGTTGTCGTATTTTGTAAGTTTCGCCGAGTTCCAAGGCGCGGGCCCGGGTTGGACGTTTTGGTTGATTTTGGGATTTTGAGTACATATTCGACCTTTATCAATTAGAATTGTTTCCATAGGCTTTATTTGACGTATTTGAGTTGCTTTTAGCTAGTTTCGAGCCGTTCTGATGTTGGTACGTGCGGTATGGTTGTTTTGGAGCACCACTTGGTATGCTCGGTATTGGATTTGGCTTGTTCGACATAAGTAACACTTCTAAACTTGGAGCTGAGGGTATGAACCCTGATTATAAGTGTTATGTGTTAGTGTTGAGCTGAGGTGTTATGTTCATTCATTTCATATCATATCTCAGTCTTTGTTGCTATATATTGACACACCATATCATCATTCTTAGGCTAGTTTCAAGGCATTGTGAGCCCAAGAGCCTGGAGAGATTGATGACTGAGTGAGGCCGAGGGCCTGATTGTGAGTGATATTATGGGATCGGGCCGCATGCCACAACATGTTATATTGATTTATGCCTGGATCTTGCTTATTATGGGGCTTGGCTGAAGGAGCCCCTCTGGAGTCTGTACACCCCCCTCCCCCCCCAGTGAGCGTAGTTGATTATATTGAGGGATGGATCTTCCCTGGGTATGGATCTTGCCCGAAGCATTTATATTTGGGGATGGATCTTCCCTGGGCTGGATTGGCCCTATACATTACTGAGTGGCTGACTGCCAGTTGATATATATATATATATATATGGGATGGATCTCCTTAGGCTAAATTGGCCATATACAGTACTGAGTGACTGAGCGTGTTGAGTAATTGAGCATGATTTGTGGAAAGTGTGAGACAGTGAGATTGAGTACTCTAAGAGTGTGAGTACATGAGATCATCACTGAGATACATTGCATTTGACATGCATACTTGAGATACATGCATAGAAATGCATTTCTTTCTGCCACTCCGGTTTTTGGTGTCATTCATCATTCCACATGCATATTGACATGTAGGCATGGAGATGTAATTTTCTCAGGCCATTTGATAATGAAACATCTTACCTGTTGTTGAAACGTTTTCGGGAAAAAATCACAGTTTTCAAACTTACTCATAAATTTGGTGATTTTGGTAAAGGATTTGGGTTTTCACTAATATACTTGGAAAGCAAGCCTATTTTTCTGGAACTGTGAACGAACTGAGCATTTTATCTCTGAGCTACTTCTTTTATTATTTCCATTATGTTGTTATGAACTGTTGTTGGCTATTGGTGTTGGACCCCGACTGGTGTTCCAGCTCGTCACTACTTTCAACCTAAGGTTAGGTTTGTTACTTATTGAGTACATGGGGTCGGTCGTACTCATACTAAACTTCTACACCTTGCGTGAAAAAATTAGATGTTGATGTTGTTGTGATCGACGTGAGCTGGAGTTGAAGACGTACCTGCGTTCCGGGTGTAGTTGCCTCTCGTGCATGGTAGACTTAGATTTACAAAAAAAATTATTTATGTATATTTCAGACAGATAATGTATTTATTTCATACCAACTTTGTAAATTCTAATATTAGAAGCTCATGATTTGTACTACCAGTCCTTGGGAATTCTTGTATAAAAATAGTTTTATTATCATTACTTTTCTTAATAAATCTCATTTAAGTTGGACAGTTGTTAATTGGCTTACCTGACGGGTTGGGTTAGGTGCCATCACGACTAGGTGGACTTTGGGTCATGACAAGGTGGTATCTCGCTTATCACTAAACCTTTTCTAATCCCACCCAAACCCCCTGATATTCCATCAAGAAACGAAATCTTAGATATCCTTGTTTACCCCAAAAACTGATAACAATTGGATTTATATGCGGTTTTAAGGACACATGATATAACTTGGCACAAGTTGAGAATATATATATATATATATATATATATATATATATATTAATGTTAAAGTTGATTGTGAAAGAAATCAATGCAAACCAAATGAATCAAATAGTCGTGGCACTCAAGTTCGATCATTTCTCAAACCTTGTGAAGATTCAACTGATATAAGAACAGAGTAGCAAGATATTGAAATCTAGAAGAAGGTAGTATATTGCTTTGTATTGCGTAAATGTGATGTCTCTTACAAATGATCACATCCCCTTTATATAGTAGGGGAGTCCTACTCTTAATACAATTCTAAATACAGTAAGGAATCTCATGATAGGTTAATTAATCGGCCTCTTCTTGATACGTGTCGGGATTTCTGCCGCGATCTTCGCCCGATTGCGGATATTTTGTCTTTCCATTATTTGGCTCGGTAAGCTTCCCTTGGTCTTGCTCGATCACTATCTTTCTCCGTCCTGGTCTTTCTCGGTCTCGATCTTGGCCGATCTCGATCTTGATCAATCTCTGGGTCACGAGCGCGACAATCTAATTTTGCACCATGGTTCGATATAACACGAGTTTGAACCTTGGCCTATCATATTCTAGTCTCGATCAGTCATACGAAGGGCAAGCCCGATTTTGACCGTATATAGATAGTCCCCTTATTTCTTGGAAAGAAGATGTCGAGAAACGATATGAATTTCTAAGCTCTGTCTCGATGGGTAATGACGTAAACGACGAACGTCACTGGTACACTCGATCATGATATAAGTAACAACTCGAAATGTCTCGTCGGTCCAGTTATCAAGGTATTAAATACCTGTCAGTCGTTGGTCGGCCACAACCAGTTCTGAACCGTCACCAGCAAGCTATAAGTACCTTAGCTTTTTCTCATTCATACTTTTACGTTCAAAGCTCTTCCTACTCTTGCTTTTTCTTCAAATATCCCTTTGCTTTACAACTTTTGCACCCAAATTTCTTGAATTCTCATCAATCTGCATACTATCTTAATTCTCTTTTCTTCTGTTCTTCAATGGCTAAAACTTCTAAGACCGTACCGCAATAGGAGGCTGCTTCTTCATCAAGGCCCACCGGCAGTGAGGCTGCGGCGGAACCTTACCCTGAGGAATTCGTTCCTACAAGGTGCCTGACTTTACTAATTTTAGATTTTAAAAGACCTCCTTGGTACCTGGCCGAAGTGAGCTGGTCTTGAGGTATATATACACAATCACCGAAGACCTCCTCACTAGGGTTAAACAAGACTGCAACTGGGTCAATAAGTATATGGTGGTTCCTTCGCCCGAGGAATCGATAACTACCCACGTGGAGGGATTTCTAAGTGTTTACACTTACCCCTTCACGTTGGGTCCCTTAGACCCCATCATAATTTCTTTTTGAAGGAGGTATGATGTGACCCTTGGCCACATCCACCCCTCCTTCTAGAGAATAGTGATTCTTCTCCGATTTTTTGTAAGCAAAATCAAGGGATGTCCCTTTACCCTCGACCACCTTATGCGCCTCTACAGTCCCCGACTCTATCGATGGGGGCTTATCAAGCTAGCCCGCCGAGCCAGTAAGGCTCCGTTCTTAAGCATAGATGAAGGTCGAGACCGAGGTTGGATGGGCTGATTTGTTCGAGTAAGGACTTCAGAACTAATCCTTGCTGAATACATTCCATTTCCCGAGAAATGGAACATGAAACGTAAGTAGTACTTTGCTTTGATGATTTAATCTCGTTGCTTTTCTTCTTATTTCTTTCTTCATTGATATTTTTTGGCGCCGGAGCTGTGGCCCCAGATGNATATTCCATCAAGAAACGAAATCTTAGATATCCTTGTTTACCCCAAAAACTGATAACAATTGGATTTATATGCGGTTTTAAGGACACATGATATAACTTGGCACAAGTTGAGAATATATATATATATATATATATATATATATATATATATTAATGTTAAAGTTGATTGTGAAAGAAATCAATGCAAACCAAATGAATCAAATAGTCGTGGCACTCAAGTTCGATCATTTCTCAAACCTTGTGAAGATTCAACTGATATAAGAACAGAGTAGCAAGATATTGAAATCTAGAAGAAGGTAGTATATTGCTTTGTATTGCGTAAATGTGATGTCTCTTACAAATGATCACATCCCCTTTATATAGTAGGGGAGTCCTACTCTTAATACAATTCTAAATACAGTAAGGAATCTCATGATAGGTTAATTAATCGGCCTCTTCTTGATACGTGTCGGGATTTCTGCCGCGATCTTCGCCCGATTGCGGATATTTTGTCTTTCCATTATTTGGCTCGGTAAGCTTCCCTTGGTCTTGCTCGATCACTATCTTTCTCCGTCCTGGTCTTTCTCGGTCTCGATCTTGGCCGATCTCGATCTTGATCAATCTCTGGGTCACGAGCGCGACAATCTAATTTTGCACCATGGTTCGATATAACACGAGTTTGAACCTTGGCCTATCATATTCTAGTCTCGATCAGTCATACGAAGGGCAAGCCCGATTTTGACCGTATATAGATAGTCCCCTTATTTCTTGGAAAGAAGATGTCGAGAAACGATATGAATTTCTAAGCTCTGTCTCGATGGGTAATGACGTAAACGACGAACGTCACTGGTACACTCGATCATGATATAAGTAACAACTCGAAATGTCTCGTCGGTCCAGTTATCAAGGTATTAAATACCTGTCAGTCGTTGGTCGGCCACAACCAGTTCTGAACCGTCACCAGCAAGCTATAAGTACCTTAGCTTTTTCTCATTCATACTTTTACGTTCAAAGCTCTTCCTACTCTTGCTTTTTCTTCAAATATCCCTTTGCTTTACAACTTTTGCACCCAAATTTCTTGAATTCTCATCAATCTGCATACTATCTTAATTCTCTTTTCTTCTGTTCTTCAATGGCTAAAACTTCTAAGACCGTACCGCAATAGGAGGCTGCTTCTTCATCAAGGCCCACCGGCAGTGAGGCTGCGGCGGAACCTTACCCTGAGGAATTCGTTCCTACAAGGTGCCTGACTTTACTAATTTTAGATTTTAAAAGACCTCCTTGGTACCTGGCCGAAGTGAGCTGGTCTTGAGGTATATATACACAATCACCGAAGACCTCCTCACTAGGGTTAAACAAGACTGCAACTGGGTCAATAAGTATATGGTGGTTCCTTCGCCCGAGGAATCGATAACTACCCACGTGGAGGGATTTCTAAGTGTTTACACTTACCCCTTCACGTTGGGTCCCTTAGACCCCATCATAATTTCTTTTTGAAGGAGGTATGATGTGACCCTTGGCCACATCCACCCCTCCTTCTAGAGAATAGTGATTCTTCTCCGATTTTTTGTAAGCAAAATCAAGGGATGTCCCTTTACCCTCGACCACCTTATGCGCCTCTACAGTCCCCGACTCTATCGATGGGGGCTTATCAAGCTAGCCCGCCGAGCCAGTAAGGCTCCGTTCTTAAGCATAGATGAAGGTCGAGACCGAGGTTGGATGGGCTGATTTGTTCGAGTAAGGACTTCAGAACTAATCCTTGCTGAATACATTCCATTTCCCGAGAAATGGAACATGAAACGTAAGTAGTACTTTGCTTTGATGATTTAATCTCGTTGCTTTTCTTCTTATTTCTTTCTTCATTGATATTTTTTGGCGCCGGAGCTGTGGCCCCAGATGTCGGACCCAATTCCTGAACTTAAGGAATGGGTTTAAGGCCTTGTGTTACAAAGGCCATACTCAAAGCATGCTTTGATGGAGTTATCGAAGGGTCCATGGGAGGCCTGCAATCATGGTAAGTTTCTTTCTCAGAACGGTGATCGTTCAGGCTTCTTCTCGAGCTTACTCATCTTTTTTCCTTTGTAGGCCTCGGGAAAGACGTTGTAATAAGGCCCCCATCTGGTGATGAAGCAGTCCTTCCCCACCCACCTGCTCTGAAGTAGGCCAAAGAGAATAAGAGGAAAGGGGCTCCAAATTCCCCAGGTTCGGAAAAGAAAAGACCGACGAGGAGGTCTCGCAAGCCCGGGGGGACACCGGTGCTATGTCTTCGGATTCAATCTGCTGATTAAGGGATGATTCCGAAGTAGAAGAGGAAGATAATTCCAAATTGTTGGCCCGTGTGTGGGCCGACATCACCGTACAAGAAGTTCTCGAATCGGCGAGCGCTGAAGTTAAAGCATCCCGACATAAGAAGGTCGGTGAGAGAGCTCTAGCTGAAGCTTTCGAGCCATAAAGGGTCGATCCCGTTCCAAGCTAGGGGGTCATGAGAGAGAGATAGTGGAGAAAGTGCCCTAATAGACGAACTTTGAGCGGTCGACCTCAGCGGGTCTCCTCAGATTTCGGATGCCATGATCCGTGGGGCTAGTATGTTGAGTCCTCAGGGGGTGACTGCTATCCACGGCTTCTTCGATGGGTTTGAGTTCGCTGCTTTGGAAGACGTCACCAGGCTCGGTGACCTGCCGGTATCATGGAAGGAACCGTCGTCGGGTGCCACCCGTCTATTCAATGAAGCCCGACAAGCATTAAATTGGGTAAATTGGTGTGTCTTTTCTTTCTCATATATTCTAACATTTAAAGTTGTAAATAACCACAACTTCTTCCTTTATGCTTGTAGGATTTGGTTCTCCATCACGAGGCTCTCCTCCGATATCGGGAGGAATTGACTCATTATGAAGCCGAGGTCCGGGACCTCACTGAGAAAAGTGACACCTACAAGCTTCTCAGTGAGAAGCTTCAGGCCGATTTAGTAACGGCTCGGGACGAGCATGCCGAGATGGCCGAGCAGGTATTCCGAGTGCTTCTCAATAGTGAAGATGAATTGGAGATAGTAACTAACGATCTGGTCCTGCAGGTCCATCAGAGGCTTGAACAGATCGGGGAACTTCAGAAATAAGTAGATACAATACAAGCTGAGGCTGAAGAGTTCAAGAAGAATATGAACATCTTAGCCTCAAAAAAAGAAACAATCTAAGCACAACTGGAGTCGGCTGAGACCCAGCTCCAAGCTGCAAAAGAGAAGGCCTCGGTGCAGGTCGAGAAAATCAAGGAGCTTCAATCTCAATTGGACTTGGCTGTTTCTGATAAGGCAAACTTGGATAGCGAACTCGAAATGGCCACATCTGAGGTGGCCGTGGCCAACACCAAAGCTGATGCTATAGCGGCCCAATTTAAGGTCGATGTCGAGGCTATCTAGGCGAAGGCTAAGAGCATGGTGGATCATGCAAAATGACAAGCTCGAAGGGAAGCCCTCGAAGGAGTTCATTCTCAGGGTTTCAATGTTATGTACGAAATCGAGAACGTCAAAGTAGAAGAAACTAGGGCCTGGAAGCTGGCCTTTCCTGAGGAAGACTCCGATGGCTTAAGTGAGTCCGAAGATAGGGAAGATCCCTAGGATGGAGATGTTACCCCCGATGAAGACCAGGACACTTAGAACTTTATAGTTTTGCTTTGTTTTGCATCTTTTGTTTTAGGCCGTTTTGGCCATTGTAAATTTTTGTGTTAGGCCAATCTCGCCTTTGTAAAAAGTATAATATATATATATATATATA
>AWOL01S0007284.1:34988-57733 GCA_000715115.1 Nicotiana otophora
AGCTGCAAAAGAGAAGGCCTCGATGCAGGTCGAGAAAATCAAGGATCTTCAATCTCAGTTGTACTTGGCTGTTTCTGATAAGGCAAACTTAGCTAATGAATTCGAAGTGGTCAGATCTGAGGTGGTCGTGGCCAACACCAAAGCTGATGCTAAAGTGGCCCGATTTAAGGTCGATGCTGAGGCCATCCAGGCGAAGGCCAAGAGCATGGTGGATCATGCAAAATGGCAAGCTCAAAAGGAAACCCTCGAGGGATTTCATGCTCAGGGCTTCGATATTATGGCTGAAATCGAGAATGCCAAAACATAGGAAACTAGGGTCCGGAAGCTGGCCTTTCCTGAGGAAGACTCAGACAGCTTCAGCGAGTTCGAAGGCGGGGAAGATCCCGAGGATGGAGATGATACCCCCAATGAAGTCGAGGCCACTTAGGCCTTTATATTTTTGCATATTTTTAGGCTGTTTTGGCCGTTGTAAAGTTTTGTATTAGGCTGATCTGCCATTTGTAAAAATTATTATATATATAAGGCTTTTCTTCCCCTTTCGACTCGCAAATTTTTCCTTTGCTTTATTACTTGTATTCACAAAGGTCGAAATGCCTTAACGTGAAACAATGAGGTTGTGTTCGAGGGTTCGAACAAATCTTACTTTTATTGCCTTTCTGCGTTAAGGCATTGTTGGGGTTCGATATTACCGAATTTGTTTTCCCCGAAAATATCTTAAGTTTATGATTTTGCGAGGGTAGCCTTTAGAACCGGTTGTCAAAAGTTTTCTCTTTTTTGAAGGCCTATGTTTTGTTATGGGTTTCGGACGTCTCCGAGCCGTGTTAAATTAGTTGTAGCCTTGTAGTTCGGAAACTACCCATTGGGCTTATTTTCCCGAGTCATCCGGGCTTTCCCGAGATAACAGTCCCCGAGTGGGGTGGCCGTTGCCTTTAGAAACCGGGAAGTTGCTTAATAGGTCTTTTGCCCCCGAGGCCCAATGACTTGGGCTGTTTGAGTTGGATGGTAGTCCCCAAGTGAGGGGGTGGTCGTTTACATTCTGGTTATGTATTACCCTTATGCTTGTTCTTTTCGAAAGTGCGAAGCTCTTTAAGGGGATGTAAAGAGGAAAAACATTAAAACATAAGACGATTGCAAGGAAAGTACTTCTCTTTATTCTCGATCGAAACAATCATACATGCGTACAGGTTTTATGCCGGGGCTTGAGCAATCTACATGGGCACGATTCATTTTGACTGTTTAGCCTTTATAATAAATCCTATCTATCGAGACCCTCCCTTTATGAAGTAGTTTCCTCGCTAGAGTTGATATTCGAAGACAATGCATATCCGAGGGCAACCCCTAGTATTCGAGGTTGATTGCAAAGGAGCCTCGGATATTGTTGAATTGATATTTGGTACCGTAATCGAGCTTAATTCTAAGTTAGCACGATTCATTGTTGCCTCATTAAAAACCTTACCGAAAAACCCATTTGGGACAAAACCGGTATAAGGGAAAAGGAGTGCAACACATGATTTAAGACCTAAAGACTTCGTATTCGCTGACAAATCCATCGTCATTTCTTGTCGACCACCTGCAAGTGTTAGTCTGAAATAAAAAGGAAATGGAAAGGGGTCGTACCTTAGCAGTAATACCGTTTTAGGTGCGATATGTTCCAATTGCTCAGTAGTTATTCTTCATTCATCGTTCGGAGCATGTAGGGCTCTTTTTCCGGTGACCTCGAGAATTTGGTATGGTCATTCCTAATTCTGACCCAGTTTCCCTTCATTTGGATTTCGGGTGTTGAGGGTGACTTTCCTTAGCACTAAGTCCCCGACGTTAAAATATCAAAGATTGGCTCTTCGATTGTAGTATCTCTCGATCTGTTGCTTTTGGGCGGTCAATCGGACTATGGAGGCTTCACGCCTTTCATCCAATAGTTCTAGGCTCGTATTCATGGCCTTGTCATTTGATTCATTTTTTTCATATCGGAACCAGATACTCGACTCTCTGACTTCTATTGGTATTAGAGCTTCAGCTCCATAAACTAACGAGAATAGGTAGGGACCTCAGAATTCGATTCCGGGCATATGCCCAAGTCCCAAATTACGATACGGACCTACCAAAACTGCAAAACACTAATCCGAGTCTGTTTGCTCAAAATGTTGACCAAAGTCAACTCAGTTGAGTTTTAAAGTTCTATTTCATATTTTAATCCATTTTTCACACAAAACGTTTTGAAAAAATGTACGGACTGCGCATGCAAGTCGATGAATGATAAATAGTGCTTTTCGAGGTCTTAGAACACAAAATTACTTATTAAATTTAAAGATGACACTTTGGGTCATCACACCGCCGCAAAGGAAATGTTTTCCATTGACGAAGTGATTCCGGTATAGAGACTCTCATCGATGAAGGGGTCGAATTCGAAGGGCAAACAGGAGGCCAAATAGAAACCACAGATGCCGACCTCGACCCAACTAGAGAAGCAAGGGACTGACGAAGATGATGATTATGGGGTCCCTCGATCCTTCATAATCCCCGATGACTCCGATGGCACCAAATCAACGGTCGAAGAGCTGGAGCAAGTAATACTAATCTAACATCTTCCCGAACAAAAGGTATACCTGGGCACATGGTTAACTCCCGAGCTCATGAAAAAACTTATTCACTTTTTTATAGCTAACATGGATTGTTTCGCTTGGTCCCATCTCGACATGACAGGGATCCCACCGGAAATCACCACCCATAAACTAAGCTTGGACCCAAAGTTCCATCCAGTGAAGCAGAAAAGAAGACCGACCAGGTCCGAGATCAAGCATGCCTTCATCAAAGACGAGGTAACCAAGCTTCTTAAAATAGGGTCCATCCGGGAAGTGTCGAGCCCCCGAATGGTTAGCAAACGTAGTGGTAATCCCTAAAAGAGAAAACAAACTTAGAATGTGTGTAGATTACAAAGATCTAAATAAAGCATGCCCCAAGGATTCTTTTCCTTTGCCTAATATCGATCGCATGATCGATGCCACAGCCGGCCACGAGATCCTCAATTTTCTCTGCCTATTCCGGGTACAACCAAATATGGATGAACCTGGATGATCAGGAGAAGACCTCGTTCATCACCAAATATGGAGCCTACTGCTATAACGTAATGCCATTTGAATTAAAAAATGTCGGTGCCACGTACCAACGCCTAGTAAACTTGAGGTTCGAAGAACATATAGGAAAATCTATGAAAGTGTACATTGATGATATGTTAGTTAAGTCCCTGCGAGCAGAGGACCATTTGAAGCATTTGCAGGAAACCTTCAGTATATTGAGGAAATACAACATGAAGCTGAACCCGGAAAAATACGCGTTAGGGTCGGGTCAGGCAAATTTCTCTAATTTATAGTATCTAACCGAGGAATCGAGATCAACCCTGACAAGATCAAAGCTAGCAAGGACATCACTGTAGTAGACAACGTAAAGTTCGTGTAGAGGTTAACCAGGCGCATAGCCGCCCTGGGAGATTCATCTTGAGGTCCTCCGATAAGAGCCATCGATTTTTCTCGTTGCTAAAGAAGAAAAATAACTTCACATGGACCTCGGAATTCCAGCAGGACTTGGAAGATCTTAAGCGTTACTTATCGAGCCCGCCGCTGCTTCACACACCGAGGGCATACGAATAATTGTACTTGTATTTGGCAGTATCAGAGATTGCGGTAAGTGGAGTCCTAGTCCAGGAAGAACAAGGTACGTAATTTCCAGCTTATTACTTTAGCCTGACCTTGGGTGAGGCCGAAACTAGGTATCCCCACCTAGAAAAGTTGGCACTCGCTTTGATAAGCGCCTCTAGGAAACTAAAACCATACTTCCAATGTCACCCCATATGTGTTGTAACAACTTACCCACTTCGAAATAATATGCATAAAGTCTCAATTTCAGGGCGGTTGGCCAAATGGGAAGTAGAAATCAGTGGGTATGATATCGAATATCGACCCCAAACATCCATTAAGTCTCAAATTTTGGCAGACTTTGTGGCTGACTTCACGTCGGCCCTAGTACCCGAGGTTGAAAGAGAATTGTTGGTAAACTTGGGTACGTCCTCAAGAATATGGACCCTCTTTATGGACGGTGCTTCGAACGCAAAAGGGTCCGAGCTCGGCATAGTACTAAAACTACCCGCAGGCAACGTGGTTAGACAATCTATTAGAACTGTGAAATTGACTAACAACGAGGCCAAATATGAGGCCATGATTGCAGGTCTCGAACTAGCCAAAGTCTTGGGAGTGGAGGTAATCAAAACCAAATGCGACTCCCTCCTCGTGTGAATCAGGTGAATGGAACCTTTGAGGTTAGGGAAGAACGAATGAAACGATACCTAGATAAGTTACAAGTAACTTGCACCGATTTAAGGAGTGGACTTTGCAACATGTGCCTCGAGATCAGAATAGTGAGGCCAATGCCCTCATAAACTTAGGGTCATTAGTCGAGGATAACGAGCTCAATTCGGGGGCCGACGTGCAGCTCATGAGGTCAGTAGTCGAAGAAGGCCACACTGAGATAAACTCCACAAGCTTGACCTGGGATTGGATAAATAAATACATAGAGTATTTGAAAAACAGAAAGCTCCCATCAGATCTAAAAGAATCGAGGGCCCTACACACGAAGGCAACACAATTCACCTTATCCGAAGATGAATGGTCCACTAGCGATATGTCTGGGACCATGAGCCACCGAGTATGTTCTGAGGGAATTTCATGAAGGCACTTGCAAAAATCATTCTGGTGCTGAATCATTGGTTCAAAAGGTAATCAAAGCCGGCTATTATTGGATTGACATGGAAAAAGATGCGAAAAAGTTTGTTCGAAAATGTGACAAATGCCAAAGACATGCACCGATGATTCACCAACCCGGGGAACTACTCCATTCGGTCTTACCACCATGGCCATTCATGAAGTGGCCATTCATGGGCACCAGGTAAAGCTCAATTTATTTTATTTATGATTGACTATTTTTCCAAGTGGGTTGAAGCACAGGCCTTCGAGAAAGTTAGGGAGAAGGAAGTCATCGACTTTATTTGGGATCACATCATATGTCGATTCGGGATGCCATCCGAGATAATGTGCGATAACGGGAAATAGTTCATCGGCAGCAAAGTAACCAAATTTCTCGAAGACCATAAGATAAAAAAAAATCCTATCAACACCTTATCATCCTAGCGGGAACGGGGCAGGCCGAATCGACCAACAAAACCATCATCCAAAATCTTAAGAAGAGGCTAACTGACGCCAAAGAAAAATGGAAGGAAATTCTGCCCGAAGTTCTTTGGGCATACCGCACAACCTCAAGGGCCAGTACCAGGGCTACCCGAGATATGGAATTTTGATGAAAAAATAAAAAGTTTGAAAGCTTAATGATTTTAAGAATTGAACGATGTTTGGTCTTGTTGATACCGGATTTGTATTGTAGTTTCAGAGCCCGATACAGGTCCACTATAATATTTATGACTTGTCTGTCGAATTTGGTGAGAAACGGAGTTGATTTGACGTGATTCGGACGTCCGGTTGCGAAAATATAAGTTTTAAAGTTTTCTTAAAAATTTTCTTTGATTTGGTGTCCGATTCGTAGTTCTAGGTGTTATTTTAGCGATTTGATTGCACGATCAAGCCCGTATGATGTTTTAAGACTTGGGTGCATGTTTTGTATGGAGCCCTGAGGGCTCGGGTGAGTTTCGGATAGTTATCGGGTTGAATTTTGGACTTGGAACTCTGCTGGAAAGTTTTCTGATGCACTGTCTGGTTTCCTTCTTCGCATTCGCGATAGAGGAATCGTGTTCGCGAAGAGGGGGCCGCGTTCACGAAGGGTAGAGGGAAGTATTCATGGCGAATGCGTGGAAGCGTTCGCGTTCGCGTAGAAGGCGAGGCCTGGCCGGGCACCAAGCGATAAAGCTTCGCGTTCGCGTAGGGTATATCGCATTCGCGAAGGCCAAATTTGACAAGGTTTCGCGTTCACGAGGTTGCCTTCGCGTTCGCAAAGAGCAAAGTATTGGCAGCACAAAAATGTGCTTCGCGAACGCGTGGGTGCTATCGCGTTCGCGAAGGGTAAAAATTCGAGAAGCAGAACTTAAGTTCTGGAAAATGGGATTCGTCCCATTTTCAACCATTTTCCATTGTTGAGCTTGGATAAGGCGATTTTTGGGCGATTTTTACGGGAAAACATTGGGATAAGTGTTCTTTATCCTATATTGATTATATTCATGATTCCATACTTATTTATATCATGAATCCGTGAAATTTTGGGAGAAAAATCAGATTTTTATAAAATCCTCCAAAAACAAAAATTTAATATTTGAAGGTCCATTTGACATCAAAATTTGATAATTTTTATATGGTTGGACTCATCTCGGAATGGGTGTTCAGATTTCATAAGTTTTTATGAGATTTGAGATGTGGGACCCACTGTCAATTTTTAAAGTAAATTTCGAATTTTATCCGGAAAATTAGTAAATTCATATGAAATTAATTCCTATGATTCGTATTGAGTATATCGAATTGTTTATCAATAGATTTGAAGCTTTTGGAGATAAATTTAAAAGGAAAAGTTATGGTCGAGTAATTGATTGAAATTGCAAAGCGAGGTAAGTGTCGTGGTTAACCTTGACTTGAGGAAATAGAACCCTTAAATTATTTGTTATGTGAAATGCATGTGAACGACGTATAGGCGATGTGACGAGTGTCTATACATCGTCAAATTAATTGTTTGCATAATTATTTGAAAATCCTAAATTGATTTTAATACACGAATTAATTGTTATGATAATTGTTTCTCTCATATTCTTTGTCAAATATTAATTCTTGAATTCCTGCAATAATTGCTACATGTTGATTTGATTTATGTACATTAATTGCTACTTGACATTTAGCATATTAAATAGTAAACTTCTTATTTTCTCTCTGATTTTCATAATAAATTGCTATTTGTCATTGTTTATTTCATAATTAAATTATAATTATTGTATGCTTGTTGTCTTAAAACTTGTATATTAATTGTTGCATTTATTGGGGCAATTTCTTCTATAAGAATTGGTAAATGGATATATTGGAGGAGCGGGTTGCACGCCGCAATAAAATTGATTGAAAAGAATATATTGGGGGATCGGGTTGCCCGCCGTAATAGACTTATTAAAAGTCCATATTGGGGGGATCGGGTTGCACGCCGCAACAGACTTATTAAAAGTCCATATTGGGGGATCGGGTTGCACGCCGCAACAGACTTGTTTAAAAGTCCATATTGGGGGATCGGGTTGCTCGCCGCAACAGACTTATTTAAAAGTCTATATATACTTGATTAAAATAAATATATGGGAGGATTGAAAATGAATATGTTGTGGGAGTGGGTTGCACGCTGCAACGGAAATTTATTGAAATAATAATTGGTTATGACTGCTGAGTTGGCTTCAACTATTAGAAATGAGTTACCTGATTTAATTCTATTATTGTGGTTATTACTATTATTGCGTACAAGTTAATGTAAATGATTTGCCTTAGCCTCGTCGCTACTTCGTCGAGGTTAGGCTCGGCATTTACCAGTACATGGGGTCGGTTATACTGATATTACACTCTGCACTTCTTGTACAGATTTCGGAGTTGGTCCCAACGGTATACCATAGACTTGCTCAGATTTCAGCTACCAGAGGAGACTTGAGGTATAACTGCACGGTGTCCGCAATTCTGAAGTCCCCGTCTACTTTACTTTAGCCGTGTGTTTGTTTTCAGACAGCTTTATTTTATTCAGACCTTTATTTGTATTATTCTAGAAGCTCATGCACTTGTGACACCAATTCTGGGATGATATTTAGACACCGTTATATTTATGGATTATTCACTACATTTCAGACTTTATTTCCGCATTTGTTTCTTTGTTATTAATAAATTTAAAAATTATTTTAAAATATATAATATTATTCTAACATTGGCTTGCCTAGCAAGTGAAATGTTAGGCGCCATCACGGTCCGAAGGTGGGAATTTCGGGTCGTGACAGGCAGGTTGCTCCCCGTAGACTGTTTTGATTCTCTCCGGTGTCGGGAATTTTAGAACCTGATGAAGGGTCGAGGGCACTACCCTCATATTGTGTATCCATGGTCTCCCGAACAGGGCATTGTACCTCATGTCCCATTCGATCACGTAAAACTTGGTCTCTTGGGTGGTACCGTCTACGTTTACCGGCAATGTTATTTCTCCCTTAGTAGTTTTGCAAGCCATGTTGAATCCGTTTAGCACTAGCGCCGCATGCACGATTTGGTCTTATAGGCCGAGTTATTCTATGACCCTCGATCGAATGATCTTGGCCGAACTACCTGGATCAATTAACACACGTTTAACTCGAGTTTTATTCATGAGTACAGAAATTACTAGTGAATCATTTTGGGGTTGTATGATTCCTTCTACGTCCTCATCATTGAAAGATAAAGTTCCTTCTGGTATGTAATATCGAGTTCATTTTTCTCTTATGATTGATACTATGGTGTGATTTATCATTGGACCTTGAGGAACATCGACCCCTCCGATGATCATATAAATGACGTGTTGGGGCTCATCTTGTTCATTCTGTTTATTGGAATCCCTGTTTCTGAAATGATTCCTAGCTCTGTTGCTCAGAAATTCTCGAAGATGCCCGTCGTTGAACAATCAAACTACTTCTTCTCTCAATTATCGACAATCCTTCGTTCTGTGGCTATGTGTGCCATGATATTTTCATATTTCATTGGGATCCCTCTGTGTTGGATCGGTTTGTAGAGGTCGAGGCCATCTCGTATCCTTGATACGCCCGATAGCTGATACGATGGAGGCTGCGTCAACACTAAAGTTGTATTCTGATAACCGAGGTGCCTCTTTGGATCCGATAGGCTTTTCGAAGTCGTTTTTACTCATGAGCCCTCAAGAGCCCTGACCTCAATCACTTCTCTTTTCATTTCGTACATGATTCTACCCAGGTCCGTCGCTCCAGTAATCACCGTTATATGGTTGATATCATTCTCTTATTGACCTTGGTTCTTAGTCGATATCCCTCTTAATTCCGTCAACGGGTCTGATAGGATAAACGGACCCAGAAGGAAACCTGAGTTGGTCATCTTCGACCCTGATCTTCGATTGATACCGATTATGTACATCGGCCCAACTGACATCCAGGTATTCTATCAAATTTTGCTTCAACTGTTGCGAAGCCACCGAGCTTCAAACATTGAGTCCTTGGGTGAAAGATTGAACTCCCCAATCTCGGCGACCGGTAGTAGGTCCATCCGTTCCATTTGGAATCGAGACAAGAATTCTCTGAGCATTTCGTTGTTCTTCTGTCTTACCTTGAAAAGGTCAGATTTCCTGGTTTCGATCTTGATGACTCTGGCGTGTGGCTTTATGAAAGAATCTGCAAGCATAGCAAAAGAATCAATAGAATTAGGTAGTAAATTGTGGTACCATGTCATAGCTCCCTTTGACAGGGTCTCCCCGAATTTGTTTAGTAATACGGATTCGATTTCATCGTCCTCTATATCATTCCCTTTAATTGCACATATGTAAGAGGTGACGTGCTCATTTGGGTCAGTCGTTCCGTTGTACTTAGGAATCTCAGGCATGCAAAATTATTTGGGGATCGTCTTTGGAGCCGCACTCAGAGGAAAGGGTTTTGGTACGAACTTCCTGGAATCCAGGCCCTTCAATATCGGAGGTGCTTCTTGGATTTAGTCTACCCTGGAATTGTAAGTTTCCACCTTTTTGTCATTAGCCTCGATCTTCTTCTCCCTCGATTCTATTCATTTCGTTAGCTCCTCAAGCATCTTTACAACTTCGGAGCTAGCCCCCGTTTCATGTTCGTTTGACCTTTCTACGACCGATTCATCCCTGTGGATGACTTCTCGAGGAGGATCGGGCTCATCCCTGCTTGGTGCGCGGCTTTGGTTCTGTAACTGAGCTATAGCCGCATGTTGAGCTTGCAATATTTTGAAGATCATTCGTAGGTTGATCCCTTCTCCTTCAATGTTTTGTGTGTTCCGAGTTACCGATCGGGCTCCACCACGAACGTTATTTTCGGGTCGATAGGCAAATTTGCATCGATAGCCACATGCAAATTAGTGTCAATCGGATTTGTGAGTGGAATCCCAGCGGGATCAGCAAGCGGTATCTCGTCGGGCGCTATGTTGTTATTTTCACCTTGGTGACCGGACTCGTTGTCAACTTGTAGAGGTGCCGATTGTGAGTTTGATACTTTTCTATTTTAGCCTGGAATCAAAGATACTCACAAGAACAAGTGTAAAATAGTGTGTGTTACGAAAGTTAGTACCACGCAATCACTATTATCCTTAGCCCTATGGTGGGCGCCAAACTGTATACCCCAATAACGGATAACAATTGAATTTATATGCGGTTTTAAGGACACATGATATAACTTGGCACAAGTTGAGAATATATATATATATATATATATATATATATATATATGTTAAAATTGATTGTGAAAGAAATAAATGCAAACCAAACGAATCGAATAGCCTTGACCCTCAAATTCGATCTCCCTCAAACCAAGTGAAGATTCAACTGATATAAGAGCATAGTAGCAAGATATTGAAAGCTAGAAGAAGACAGTATATTACTTTGTATTGCGTAAATGTGATGTCTCTTACAAATGATCAGACCCTCTTTATATAGTAGGGGAGTCCTACTCTTGATACAATTCTAAATACAGTAAGGAATCTCATGAGAGGCTAATTAATCGGCCTCTTCTTGATACGTGCCGGGATTTCCGCCGCGATCTTCGCCCGATTGCGGATATTTCGGCTTTCCGGTGTTTGGCTCGGTAAGCTTCCTTTGGTCTCGCTCGATCTCTATGTTACTCGATCTCAATCTTGCTCGGTCTCGATCTTGGCCGGTCTCGATCTTGGCCGATCTCGATCTTGATCGATCTCTGGGTCACGAGCTCGGCAATCTAACTTCGCACCATGGTTCAATATAACAGGAGTTTGAACCTTGGCCTATCATGTTCTAGTCTCGATCAGTCATACGAAGGGCAAGCCCAGTTTTGACTGTATACAATCCCCATGCCTGGTCCGAGTTTTAAGGATAAATTATTTGTGGGTGAACATGGTACCTTATTAAATAGGGGCATACGCAGAAATTTATGTCGACATTTTAAAAAAACGAATGAACAAATATAATAACAACGCCATTTCAAAAAAGATATGAATTATATTTATAAAAAATAATATAACTACACTATTATAACTTTTCTGGACGAGTTTACAATTTTTTATATGTTTTCATAAAGCCTCATTATAGTACTAAATATATTTTTATATAAGACATCACAAAACCACCAAGTTTAATAAAGTTGAAAGGAACTTAAAATAATATAGACATGATTCTACCTCATTGATCCTTTCTTCCAATTTAGATGAACTTTGAGATGTTAAACTTGATTTTGAAAGCTTAGAAGGTCCTTTAGGAAATAGCTGCCCAGTAAAACCAAAGTTGAATTACTGTTTAAAATATTAATTAAAATACCCCTAAATATTTTTAGGAATTCAACTCATAAAGAACAATAGTGTAATATAAGAAGGCTTTGAGATCTAAAAATCTGATTATACACGACTGCAAAGATTTGAGCACCTAACCTCCCACTCGAAATTAAGTTGCTTAACCCCGTTAACCCCTACTGTTAATGACTCCGCCAATATAACTAATTACACTAGTACATGCATGGATGATAATAACCTGCACCAACACCTGTCCTAAGAAAAAACTATGGCTACACAACGTGCCTACTATTAATAATTCTATATCAAATTAAATCTCCTTAAAATCTTTTCTCCTAAACTACCCAGAGAGGTTCTTAATTAATTCTTTATCCAACCACCCCTACCCCAAGATCAGACCACCAATCTCTATCCTGGATAGAACAGGGTTTGATGGTCCATGCAATATCATTCAACATGATATTGGATGCTCAGGAGACACTGATAATCCTTCAAAACTTTCACTATAGATATGATGAGCAATTATGTCTGGTTAAACATATCCTTCACCTACTGGCTCCAACGATGAATGCACAGGCCATGAGAAACCAATGGACCTTGCCCCAACATTTCAACCACAGAACATGTCAATGGATCTCCCCTTCTTCCCCGCCAGGGGAGATTTCAAACCTCAACCCAATATCCATGCGTTGGTCTGTACCGTTCAACCAAGCACAAACTCAAGCCATTGCACCTCCACCTGCCAACCAGGTAATTACCCACAGCCACAAACCATGCATGGTGGCTTTGTTGGAAGCTCGTATGGATAATCATATTAACCTCCTCAATGACTTTGCGACAAGCTGGAGGGATGGTTATATTATGGGACTCTAATGTGGTCAATGTCCACAACTTTGTTAAGAGGAACCTAGAAATCCATGCTAACATAGAGGTAAGTGACCACAAGGCTATTCTCTTCTATATATGCTAGTACTAAAATAGAAAATAGAAATATTTTATGGCATAACATAGAAAATATTTATGACACTTACAAAGGCCCATGGCTTCTAGATGGTGATTTCAACGACAACTTTTAGCGGGAATATTGATAAGTTTGGTGCAAACCCATCAATCGTAAACGTAGCACCCGCTTATCGACAAGTATTGTCACGACCCAAAACTAGCCCGTCCTGATGGCGCCTAACGTGGTACTAGACAAGCTGACATTTCAAAATATTCCAACACTTTTAAATGAAAATGAGCTAAACAGTTTAAATATCTAAAGCTCTCATAAACTGGATAAAAATCAAAACTCGACACGAAAGTTCCCAAATCGGGGTGTCACTAAATACATGAGTGTCTATACAACACAAGTCTAGAAATAATGCCTATAAAAGACTAAAACTAAATATATAAAGCGAAAAGATAGGGAAGGAGAGACAAGGTCTGCGAACGTCGAGCAGCTACCTTGGAATCTCCAACGATCAAGTTGTGCAAGGAAATCAATACCTACCGTGTTCGAAAACACCTTGATCTGCACACGAAGTACAGGGTGTAGCGTGCGTACAACCAACTCAGTAAGTAACAAGACTAAATAATGGACTGAAAGTAGTGACGAGCTTCACAGATATAGTTCAGTTACAGAAATTACAACATAGAAAAATAGGCATGCTTTCAAATTCGACAACGAAGGCCAAAACGGTTAATTCAGGTCAAGTTTAATTGAAACATGATATAATATATCTCTCACAAATTACATGACAATGATATATGCCAGCTGAAGTACAACAATAATAAAAGCAAGTGCAAAATCTCAGAGCAGCAATCACTCAGTCCTCCCATGCACTCCAACCTCACAGTTACTCATTCCTCACAGTCTCTCATTCCTCTCAATCGCTCGGTACTCGACATTCGAACTCAGTAGGTATCTGTGCTCACTATGGGTGTGTACAGACTCCGGAGAGGCTCCTTCAGCCCAAGCTCTATAACAAGCTAATCATGAAATAAAGCAACAAAGCATGTTGCGGCGTACAGCCCGATCCCATAAATATCCTCACAATTAGGCACTCGGCCTCACTTAATCATGAACCTCTCCAGTCTCTCAGGCTCTCAGTAATCATGATAATCAGCCCAAACAATAATGATATAATACATAAATAATGAACGATAGAGACTCAGATGTAATATGCAAGTAAAACTATGACTGAGTACAGAACAATAATAAGGCAGATAATTCAACATGTACACGACCTCTGTGGGTCCCTACAATGCTAACACATAGTTTAAACATGATTTTCTAACATGGTTTGCAGTTCAATTTCTATAACACATGGAGAATATACGGATAACAACAGATTATTCAACTACAGAGTTCCTAGGAATTGACCAAGTCACCATTCCTACGGTGCACACCCACACGATCATCACTTAGCATGTGCGTCACCTCAAAACTAATCACATGACATATAATACGGAGTTTCATACCCTCATGACCATATTTAGAACTGTTATTTACCTCAAGCCGTGCAAATCCCTACTCGAACACACCCTTGCCTCGCGAACCAGCCTCTAATTGCCTTGAATCTAGCCACAGATAGTTCGATACAATTAACATTGACTAAAGGAATCAATTCCACAAGAAAATACTAAGTTATTAATCAAAAGTCAAAAGTCGACTCAAAAGCCGCCCCGGGCCCATGTCTCGGAACCCGATAGAAGTCACAAAATCCAAAATATCATTCAACCACACCAAATTTACCAAAATCTAAACACCAAATCATCACTCAAATCCCCAAGTTCCACCCTCCAAATCCCTAACTTCAAACTCCCAAATTCTACCTTAAATACATATAAACTAGGTGGAAAATCCAATGGGGAAATAAGATTATTGATTAAAAATGAACACAAGTGACTTACCTCAAGAAACCCCTCAAATATCCTCTCAAATATCGCCCAATCCCGAGCTTGAAAAGTTAAAAATGAAGAAAAATTGTGAACCCTTGAATTTAAGGCTTTGTCCAAGGGTCTTGCACCTACGCTCCACTTGACCCCATCTGCGGATTTTCCTTCGCTTCTGCGAACCTGGACCCCCAGCCCACCTCCGCTTCTGCGGTCTCTCATGCGCAGATGTGCATCCGCACCTACGCCTCCAGGCTTCCTCTCTCATACGCGCACATGAGATACCTTTGCGTATCTGCGACCTCGCAGGTGCGGACATGTCATGTCCTGAAATCGGGGAGCGCGATCGGGCCTCAACCGAGTGAACCCGGTCGAGCAACCCGGCCGAACAAGGCCCCGACTATACCTCAACATAAAATGTACAACTCGAATGACATCATGCCCGGAATAGAGTAGGGCTCACCAAAACCTGCTGAATAGAGAGTGACTACGAACAAGGACCAAAGTTGCCCGTTGATGAACCACCTGCATCCATTAAAGATGCAGCGCCCCCGGCAAAAGGGACGTTAGTACATATGGAATAGTACTGGTATGTAAAGTTAACTGTCCTCTTTCAAAATAGAATGTCAATGTAAGAAAAGGAAATCTATGGAAACAACAATCAACAATTAATGATATTCAAATGCCAAGTTAAAAAAATATAATTCCCAAAATATGAAGATAACACTGTGAAGTGATAATCAAAATATGATGATAATATTATTTTTGGTTGGGAGATCTTTAGCACCGATGTACCACTGTTCACAATACCAATATCACCATACTTTTAGCACAGAGTTCGATCACGACCCGATCGGCTAGGCCGTCTCATCCGAGACATCAACCACAATCACAATTTCAATTACAATTTCCAGCGTAATCACCACCATGTATGCGGTATAGTATCCGATCACGGCCCGATCGGCTAGGCCATCTCACCGTAATGTTGTGTAGATCGACATCATCATTTTCTATCAATCATCTCATCCAAATTAAGGAGAATAATTTTATCATATCAATCTCATCCCAAATAAGGGGAATAATTACAATGCACTCCTACACGGTACGTGTAATTTCGGGGTTAGGTTATTTCAACCCACCCTTCCTCGGTGACTATTGATACTCCCAAAAATATTTTTGATTTGCTTACAAAGAAAACAACAATACAAATGCATCTAACTCATAACCTTTCATATTGTATATAGCCTCATTGGCACTTTTAACAACTTTCAACATCATTATTTTACTGGCTCTTTTGTCCATACATATGATTCTTCATTCATGGCACAATGGCCATATTTCATATTCCACACTATCATTTCTTCCCTTTCATGGATTATCATCATCATAAATATAGACAAATAGAGTATTCCGAAAATTACAACTTTAGATTCATTAGTAATGAAGGCTTTAAACACAATAGATTTCGTTCCAAGAAAATGGAGTAAAATGATTGGCAATCGAAGCACAAGTTAAAATTATAAACAAGTAATACATCATTTATTCTTAAAATACTTTTCCCTAAAAAGGGCAATACACAATTTTAACTCACGAATATGTAAGAACGCAAAACACATTGAAACTTACAAAGCATAGTATTAGTTAAAATAACCACATATTGGCATCACTTGAGTTCATAAGCTTTTAGGCAATTCTATTTTCAAAATTAATTTTGGAACAGTTGAATTAAAGCTCATTTCATAATCTTTCTCATATCATCTCATTTCATTGGCACTATTGGCCACAAGTATAACTTTCATTCTTGGCACATTGGCCACACTTTATATCCTCAATTCACTTATTTCCCTTCCAACCATCTTTATAGATTATCAACGATAAGACATTTTCAATCAAGACTTTAGGTACACATATGAGCAATTAAAAGTCTTAAGCATATTGAGATTTTCTCACACAATTTGGCATCATAACATTCATTTGAAACACGACTCAAAGACATAGCATTTCAATATACATATCATTCTTGAACACATTTCCAAATGATAAGATAATGTGATAGGAACATTCTGAACACGTTTTGAATACATAATTCTAGACACTCTGCTTATTCGGGATAATCGAATTTATTGGGAACAACTCGGAACATAGAAAAAAGAACTCGAGACAACCATACTTGAAACTTACGGGAACATCATGAAATTCAATTCTAAGAGAGTAGTTTAGCCAACATACCTCGCTTTGAGCTTTCCTTAAATTGCTACAACGTTCGAAGATTCTAGCAATCCTAATCTATTTTGAGACATAACAAAATTGAATATAAATTAGGAAGATATTCATGGTCTCAGCTCATTTGAGCATTTTATCAAACACTAGGTGTGCAAATTTGGCTACAAGATTTTTCTACAAGATTTTCTTTATTCCACAACCCAATCTTTACTTATCTGAGTTCAACAATCTTCCCACAAACCTTATTGGTACAATCATGTATAATTAACACTCTTACATCCAAGAATCATACTCTTAATCCCCCATCTTTTTCTCCAAACTCGATATTGAAGAATTGGGGGAAGAAATTCTTACCTCTTTGAAGCCCTAGTAAGATCCTTGTGAAATCTTCAAACCTTGAACAAGAATTAATGGACAAATGACTAGGTCTTCACTTTCTCTCTCTAAGATGCTCTCACATATCTAAAATATCAAATGAAACCCTTCAAAATGACCCCCAATGCCTTTTTATAAAAATGGGATCGGGTAAAATTTTTAAAACTTAAACTTGCCGAAATCGGGTCTGCGATCGCAGACCGTATCGCAGAATCATTATGCGGCTCGCATATGGGTCGCAAAAAGGCGCTCCGGAACTGGGCAATACTGTTTCAGTCTGCGATCGTTATGCAGTCTGCAAACTTGTTCTACGGTCGCATAATGCATCGCAGAACCGGTCTGCAGTCGCATAATGCGCCGCATACATTCCTCCAAACTTGCCCCACCTCTGATTCATTCTGCAGCCATTATGCGGTCCGCAGAGTGATTCTACCACCGCATAGTGGGCCGCAGAAATGACTTTTTTCCGGTAAAAGTTTTCCTTTACTTTCCGGCGCATTTTTTAAACCAAAAGGTCCGAGCCGCGGGTAAGCCTAGTTCGGCACTACGAAAACTTAAATTCCTTTGCGAAATTTTACGGGGCCTTACAGGACAAATCCTTCGCACCTGCGTAAATCCCTCAGCTCAAGCCAACCTCGCTTCTGCGCCACTCGAGCCTAACCTGCGGCGAACTCCTCGCAGGTGTGATCACACAAGTAAACTCCCAGCTTCAGCAATGCACTAAGTCTCATTTTTGATCCATTAACCATCTGAAATCAACCCAAGACCCCGGGGACCTCAACTAAACATACCAACAAGTCCTAAAACACGATACGAACTTAGTCGAGCTCTCAAACAACATCAAAACGCACCCCGATTCAAGCCTATTGAAACTAAGAAAATTCTAACTTCTCCAAACAACATTGAAACCTATCAAATCACACCCGATCGACCCCAAATTTTGTACACAAGTCACAAATGACACCACAGACCTATTCCAACTCCCGGAACTCCAATCCAAGTCCAGTAATCACAAATTACACTCTCGGTCAAACTTCCAATCTTCCAACTTTAGCCATTTCAAACCTAATTCCACTACGGACCCCCAAATCATAATCCGGATACGCTCCTAAGTCCAAAATCACCTAGCAGAGCTAATAGAGTCGCCAAAACTCCATTTCGGAGTCGTTTACTCATAAGTCAACATCCGATCAACCTTTTCAACTTAAGCTTTCAACTTTTAGACTACGTATCTCAATTCATTCCAAAATCTCTTTGCATCCGAACCGACTACCCCGGCAAATCACATAACAGCTATAAAGCACAAAATGAGTAGTAAATAAGGTGAATGGGGCTACAACTTTCAAAACGACTGGCCAAGTCGTTACAAGTAACAAGTGTAACCTCACGGATCTAGGGTATAATGGTTGTAAATACACTTGGTCCAATTATCGTAGGAAATCTAGAGGTTTAATTATGGAACGAATTGATAGGATCTTTGTTAACAATGATTGGATCAATTTATTTCCAAAGGCTACTGTAGTGATCATAATCCCTTATTGATCCAACTAATTCCTAGAAATTTTAACTACAATGACAAACCTTTTACGTTAGAGACCAGTTGGTGTAGATACCCAGATTTCATAAATATTATACGATAAAGTTGCAATAAGAATGACTTTAACAATGCTCTAAACCTTTTTAGAGATAGGATTAATATTTGAAAACATGATATAATTGGGGACATTTTTAAAAATAAGAAAAGACTGTTAGCTTGCTTAAATGGTATCCAATCTTCCCCAAATTACTATTGTAGCATGTTTTTACAAGACCTAGAGTCAAAACTCCAACTTGTGTATAATAATATCCTTAAGATGGAAGAGGACTTTTGGAAATTACGTTCTCGTATGACCAGAGACTGATCCATGATTTAAACCCTATGGGTTCAACTTTTAAGATTTGTAGTATTGAACACATTATATTTTTAAAGTTATGGGTTCATATCTACTTTTTTGCAATTTTAATGAATATTTACATATAAATTTTTACTTTGCGTCGAAAGTTATGGGTTCAATTGAACCCGCCGACAGAACACTGCATCCGCCCAGCTCGTATCTCTTGGCTAAATGAAGGTGATGTCAATACTAGGTTCTACCACATTATGGCCTCTAACATAAAATATGGTAATACTATTATGTACTTTAAGAATGATAATGGTGAGTGGATTTATGACCCAAAAGACATCCTAGAACACACTCACAACTTCTTTCAACTTGCTTTCACTACGTCCAAATCCATAACAAAGAGGAATACTATCTTGAAAGAACCCACTAGCCATACTAATTTAGACCTAACAAGCTTAGATAGACCATTGGTTAATAATGAAATCACTAAGGCAATTTTTTCTTTCAAGCCCTTTAAGGCTCCAGGGCCAGATGGCTTGCACCCATTTTTCGACCAAAAATATTGGTATATTATTGTTAGCTCAGTGTTAAATTTTTTTCACAAGGTCTTCGAAACTCAATTTTTACCCAACGGTACTAATGATACCTATTTATGCCTTATTCCAAAAATTTGCCAATGCTAATAATCTAAAAAACTTCAGGCCGATTGACCTTTGTAAAACGTCTTATAAAATTGTCACCAAGATTATTGCCAACAGACTTAAGTCTCATTTTCCTAATTTGATTAGTCCACTCCAATCTAGTTTTATAAAAAAATAGGAGAGCTAGCGATAATGCCATCATCATTCAAGAGCTCATAAACAACTTACATAATTTTAGAAGCTCTAAATTCAATATGATGTTAAAAATTGATCTTGAAAAGGCATTTAATCGACCGAAATGGTCGTTTGTATATAGAACTCTTAGATTTTTTAATTTTCCTCCTAAGATTTCTAAGCTAGTAATGCACTGTATTTGCGCAAGTACCATTGGGGTGCTTGTAAATGGTACAAAGGTCAACTTCTTTAGTCTTAGTAGAAGCCTACGCCAAGAGGATACTATGTCTCCTTATATTTTTATTCTATGTATGGTACTGCTCTCACGACTAATTAACCATCAAGTTGACATTATGCTAAGGGAACCTATTAAGGTTAATTATAAAAGCCCTAATTTCTCTCATCTTTTTTTCGTGGATGATCTAACTCTAATGGGAAAGGCTAGCCATAAAACTGGACATTGTATCAAAAAGTGCCTGGAATTATTTTGTCAAGAGTCAGGTCATTCTATAAATTACTCTAAAAAAAATAATCTTCTTGAAAAACTGCCCTTCGAGTACTACTTTCTACTTTGCTAACTTATTTGGCATGAAAATTAACTATGAGTTTGGCAAATATCTTGGATTCCCAATTCTTAACCATAAGCCCAAACCTGCGAACTTCTAATTTGTTATCGACAAAATGCGATTTAGGTTATCATTTTGGAAATCAAAGTTCCTTAACATGACTGGTAGAGGTTACTGGGATACTTCTCAAATTAGTAGTGTGGTGAACCCATCTAGAGGATCAAATGTTGATTTTAGAGGTTGTACAAGGATACCAAATAGTACCTTCCTCCAACCTAAACTTTTGAAATATCCTCCAACCCTAACATGTCCGGTTTACAAAACAGGTGTGGAAGATATTCAATACATTTTTCTTCTCTGTTCAATAGCTTCTTATTTTTGGGAAGAATTAGGCATTGTGAGAACAATCCAACCACCATATATAGTATCCACTAGCTAATTCACATAAAGGACTCCCACCTACAGAATGCTAAGCACAACATCAATTGGGAAAGTCATGTTTCCATTCACCATTTGGAACCTTTGGAAAAATAGGAACAATAATAATTACAATAATCTAGCTAGCTTTAGACTTGAACCCCATTATTAAAGTTATTCATCAAGCCTGGAAATTTAATTTATTTACTGAAAGGAATCGTCTTAAGAATGGAAGGATCAGAATCGAGGTAAAATGGCAAAAGCCCACCAACAAAACTATCAAACTAAATATAGACGGTGCATTCTCAAAGGATACGTTGAAAACAGGTTTAGGTAGGGTCTTTCGAAACTGCAACGGCGACTAGATCATTGGCTTTCACAAATCTTGCTATGCAGCCTCTTCCTTGCAGGCTGAACTTCTGGCATTACAGCAACGATGGAGATGAATTTTACACAAGTGGAGATTAAGATTCACTCCACATAAATCACTAAACTACTGATCAGTGACAATAACGAATCTTTTAATAACACTCTATTTGATTGCAGGTTATTAATGCGTACTCAGACATATATAACTTCAGGGAAGGAAATGGAGATGCGCATCAACTAGCAAAGGAAGCTATTACCCACTTCAAGCCAACTAAATGTGTTTACCTTACTCGTCCTCCTTTTTTCTTGAACCAGAACTACATAGAAACAAGCAAGGAATATGTAGTAGTACTACGTATTTTCCTACTGACTATGTTATGTCTGTGTAATATTTTGATACAGTTCTAGTAATATAAGCTTCCTTTTCTTTCAAAAAAAAAAAAAGACTTACATGTTATAAGTTGATGACTAGATGGTATATACATGTTGATTTTTGATTTCGCATTACGATTGAAGGATTACCACATCAATTGGTAACTATAACGGAAGACAAATATAACAGGCGATAGGCTTTGATTTATTGTATGACTTAAGGTATGTTTCCTTTATTTAATTATTTTGGTTTATAAATATAAGTCTAATATTTATATTATTTTCTACACAAGCCACTTATTAAGTAATCTTTATTTGATATTTTTTCTCCCGGAAAGTGACTTAAAGGAAATAAGTGAAGTGAAGCTTCCCACAATACGAGTCAAGGGACTTCAAGTAATCTTAATACGAGAGAGACACTTTATAGAATATGATACTTTTGGATGGGAATGATGGTCACCCAACGGCAAGCATATGAACTCGTTATATCAATAGTTCTCTGTCTACCACCCCAGCGCACCTCCTATTACTTTGAATGATAGAACAATTCGAAAAAGGTAGCAAACATATATAGTAGAAGAAAAATAATCTCTTAGCTTCATCTGTCTCATTGCATGCCATTTGATGTTTGTATCCTACCAGCCAGTTACTAGATTAAACCATCTTGTACAATGAAAGAGATTGCATATTTGCTTCATCCAGAGCAAGCACGGTAGAAGACATGACTCTTCTTGTCAAGGGTTTGAGTTCGTAATTCTACCGCAACCTATTTGATTTACTGGGATCAAAACTCTACTGCAACCTGCCCCTTGTCAAGTTCAGTGACTGTCAAACACTATTAGTATATAAAAATATCGGGTGGTATAAAATTTTCCAAGAAAGAAAAAATTAAGTTTTCTGGAAAAGTTAAACACATCTACACGACCCCTAAAAATTAAGTAACGCGTTAGGAAGATATCCCTACTGTTAAAAACCAGCACATTATGCGCACATTCAGACGAGCAGAGCAAAAACCACTGACTGTTGAAATTGTCAAAAGTCTCACATCGGTGGATAACAATTCTGAATGGGAATTTTACCCTATAAAAGGAGGCCTAATGTTTAGGATTTAGACACACCTCTCATTTGCCTTTTTATCTTCTTAAGGCATTTGTATCTTCTCTCTTTAGTATTATTTCACTTGTAATTTTGGAGTGGAATAAAATATTGATTGTGTCCGAGGAAGTAGGCAAAATTGGCCGAACCTCGTAAATTCTGGTGTTCTTTTATTGTTGTCTTGTCATCTTGTTTATTATTTAGTGGTTGTCATCTATTTTGGTATAGTAATTGTGACTCATTCACACTATATACATTTGGCTTCCGCAA
>AWOL01S0007286.1:8117-19644 GCA_000715115.1 Nicotiana otophora
TATGGTCATGTTCATAATGATGTGTTATGATCCTCAATGGTCTATGAAACGCATAGGTGTATTATGTAAGTAAACACTTTGGACAGTTTATGAAATGCATAGGTGGATAATATAAATGAACCGTATGGACGGTCTATGAAACGCATAGGTGTATCGTATTTTATATGTGAATCCTATGGATGGTCTATGAAATGCATAGGCGTATAACATGATATGTGAATACTATGGATGGTCTATGAGACGCATAGGTGTGTAATATGATATGTAATCCTATGGATGATCTATGAAATGCATAGGTGTATTGTGTAAGGAACACTATGGACGGTCTATAAAATGCATAGGTGTATTGTAATGTATTATGTGACCCTATGGAAGGGCTATGAAATGCATAGGTGTATAATGATATAGGTGAACCCTATGTACGAGCTATGAAATGCATAGGTATATAATGTAGTATGTTATCCTATGGACGGATTATGAAACACATAGGTGTATGGTATGTAAATAATGTGAACGGTATATGAAACACACAGCTGTATTATGTAAGTAAACACTGTGAACGGTCCATAAAATGCACATGTGTATTTGTATTGTGTAAGTAAATACTGTGAACGGTCTATGAAACGCACAACTGTATTGTGTAAGTAAACACTGTGAACGGTCTATGAAATGCACATGTGTATTGTATAGATGATACTGTGAACGGTCTATGAAACACACATGTGTATTGTCAAAGTAAACATTGTGAACGGTGTATGAAATGAACAAATGTATTGTGTAAGTAAACAATGGGAATGGTCTATGAAATGCGCAGGTGAAATGTATAGGAGTAAGATAAGAGAGGGATATGGACGGTCTAGTGAGACGCATTCTTAACACAGACATTAAGTGCCACTTACATTGGCCTTGTTTGTACATGTTATTTCAATTACTTTATATTATGTATTTCACGCATAGTTCATATGGCACAGTTAATCCTAAACAAATTTTAAAATGATGTAAGCACAACGGGACTTGAAATGTTAATCTATGGGATATTTCGTACTTCTTGATGTACTCTGTTTGCCTCTTATTTGAATTACCATCATTTCATATGTTGTTTTGTTGCCCTTACATGCGAGTACTATTCCACATGTACTCACGTCCCTTTTGTCAGGGACGCTACATGTGTTAATGGATCCAGGTATACTTCTACAGGATGATATGGATCTTTGATAGGGATCTTCTGCGCAGCAGATTATGGTGAGCCCGCTACAGTTCCAGTGGGTATTCGAGTCTAGTTGGTTTTATGTACTTAGGTATCTATTTTCATAGAAGCTACATGTACACTGTGGGTCATGTCCTTAAGTTTTGAGTTTCATCATGTATTTATGTTCACAGATATTTGTGAAGCTATGTACCCATCACGAGAGAAAAAGAAAAAACAATTTATGGGTCATTGAGCCAAATGTATTCAATATGAAAGTCAAGATCTAATTATGTTTTGATTAATCATGCATGAGTTATGATGAGAGGTTGATGTAGCGTAGGTTTGCTCGACAGGGTTAACTCAGTTGAGCGTCGGTCATGCTCCGCAAGTTCGGGGCGTGACACTACTTAAGTACATATTTGGATCTGCATATTTTCTTGCATATCTAGGTACCTCTGAGCATGTCGGACGTTAGATAGTGTTTGTGATTTGTTGCGGAGACTTTAAGGTATATCTTCCACTATGCTCGCAAGCCTCAGAGTCACCATCTGATATTATCTTTACTATTGTTTATCATCATCTCAAACAAGTATTGTATTTAGATATTCTAGTGTATTTCAGTATATCTTATGACTATGTACTATCAGTTTTTGGGATTATATAACTATTGCCCAGTTTTAGCGATGTTATTTCATTCATCAGTTAAATTTTTATTTAGTTGAGCTAGTTATTTCTATTAAAAGTTATCATGTGTTTGGCTTACATAGTCTTAGAGACTAGGTGCCTTCACAATTCCTAAGGTGCGCTTTGGGGTCGTGGAAAATTAGTATTAGAGCTCTATGTTACAAGAAAGTTTAGAAGAGTCTTGCCAATCGGTACAGATATGCATGTGAGGACACGCACTACCAGTCAGCTGAGCAGATAGCCATGGGCCTAACTAGAGCAGCGAGAGGCTGGGGCCGAGGTAGAGGCTGAGAAGGGGAACATGCTGCAGCTAGAGCACCTGCTATAGAAACGACTAAGGAGCCACCAGTAGCTCCGGTTGGGGAGCAGGCACCTGAAATGCCTGCTACTACCTCTGGACTCCACGAGACATTGGCACATTTCATGAGCATGTTTGGTACTTTAGGTCTGTCTGGATTGATCCCAGTTGCTCCAACTACTTCCCAGGTTGGGGGTGGAGCCTAAACTCCCGCCGCCTGTACTCGAGGGCAGCGAGTCTATGTTTACCAGGTTCTAGGAGTTATGCTAGCACAACCTGTTATTGTGTTTCAGCCTTATGTCAGGCTAGAGGCATCAGCGGAGGAGCAGAGGAGGCGTGAGTGGTTCAAGAAGTATGATCCTTCTACTTACAGTGGTGCAGTTTCTGAGGATGCACAGAGTTTTCTAGACCGACGCCATCGTATTCTCCATAGCATGGGCATTATGGAGGTGAGCGGGGTCGCCTTTACTATATTTCGGCTTATAGGTGCAGCATATAGGTGGTGGCAGGCTGATGAAGAGGGTAGGTGAGATTATGTAGCGCCACTCATTTGGACTACGTTTTCGGATATATTTTATAGGGTATTCATTTTAAAGATACTCCGGGATGCGTGGTGTACAGAGTTGGAGCAGTTGTGTCAGGGGACTATGACGTTGTTAGAGTATGCCATGAGGTTTAGCGAGTTGTCCCGCCATGCAGCTACTTTGGTTTCTATAGTTAGAGATCGATTACACAGATTTACCAAGGGGCTCAGTTATGGTCTTAGATTCAGTATGGCACGGGAGTTGGAGAATGATACTCCCTTTCAGTAGATTGTATAGATCGCTCGCAGATTATACCGTATGCGAGGCTAGGAGATGGAGGACAGGGAGGCCAAGAGTCCTCAAGACTCTAGTGGAATTAGTAGTTCCCGCGCCGCCGTTTGAGCTCGTCATTGTAGAGGTTGTATTGGTCGACCAATTCATTCTGCACTTTAGGCTACTCGTAGTGCTATTGCTATTCCATGGTCTCAGATCACCCATTAAGCACAGTCACTTTCGAGTTCCCTCCTTCACGGGGTGCCTTCAGAGTCAGACTCTATTTTAGAAGCCATGCCCGCATAGAGGTTGTTTCGAGTGTGGCGATACTAGGCATACGGTGAGTGACTATCCTAGACTTAGGAGGGGTGCACCTCCATAGGGTCTACAGGTTCCACAAGGTTCATATGCTATGGTTCTACTCCAACCTACTAGGGGTGGAGGTCAGGCGGGTAGAGGTCTTCTTAGAAGGGGAGGCCAGGCCTGTTGCTATTCTTTTTCGAGTAGAACCAAGGTTGTTGCATCAGATACTGTCATTACAGGTATTGTTCCAGTCAGTCATAGAGATACTTCAATTTAATTTGATCCATGTTCCATCTATTCGTACGTGTCATGTTACTTTGCTTCATATTTGGATGTATCTCGTGATTTCTTTAGTACACATGTTTAAGTGTCTATGCATGTGGGAGATTCTATTGTGGTAGATCGTGTGTATCGATCGTTTTTGGTCACTATCAGGAGTTGTAAGATCAAGGCTGACTTTCACTACTCAATATGGTGGACTTTGACATGATATTTAGCATGGATTGGTTCTCTCCCTATCATGTTATTCTGGATTGTCATGCCAAGACTGTGACATTGGCTATTCCGGGTTTGCCATAGTTAGAGTGGATAGGTAGATGTGACTATGTTCTTAGTAGGGTGGTATCTTTCCTGAAAGCACAACTGATGGTTGAGAAGGGGTGCTTCACATATCTGGCCTTTGTTAGGGATGTTAGTGTTGATACTCCTACCGTTGAGTTAGTTCAAATAGTGAGAGATTTCCTTGATGTGTTTCCAGCAAACCTGTCAGGCATGCCACCCAATAGGGACATAGATTTTGGTATTGACTTGGTGTCAGGCGCACAGCCCATCTCTATTCTACCATATCACATGGCACTAATAGAGTTGAATGAATTAAAGGAACAACTTCAGTAGTTGCTTGATATGGGTTTCATCCGATCGAATGTCTCACTTTGAGGTGTTCGAGTTCAATTTGTGTAGAAGAAGGATGGCCCTATGATGATGTGTATTGATTACAGGCAGTTGAACAAAGTTACAGTCAAGAAACAGAAGTATCTACCATGCATTGATGATTTATTTGATCCGTTTCAGGGTGCTCGGGTATTCTCAAAGATTGACTTGAGGTCGGGATATCACCAGCTGAAGATGCGGGCTTTAGACACTCTGAAGACGGCTTTCGAAACTCGATATGGTCACTATATGTTTTTGGAGATGTCGTTCGGGCTGACCAATGCCCTAGCAGCTTTCATATACTTGATAAACTGTGTATTCCAAGCATATCTTGATTGTTTTGTCATCGTGTTCATCGATGATATGTTGATGTGTTCTCACAGTCGTGAGGATCATGAGCAGCACTTTAGGATCATGCTCTATAGTTTGAGGGAGAAGAAGCTATATACTAAATTCTCCCAGTGTGAGTTTTGGCTTGATTAGTTGGCGTTCTCGGGTCACGTGTTATCTAGTGAGAGGATCAAGGTTGATCCAAAGAAGATTGAGGCACTTTAGAGTTCAACCAAACCGTCTTCAGCTAGAAAGCTTCAGAGCTTATTGGGTTTGGAAGGTTATTATCGCCGTTTTGTGGAGGAGTTTTCATCCCTCGCAACTCCTTTAATTAGATTGACCCAAGAGGGTGCTCCTTTAAGATGGTCCGATGAGTGTGATGTGAGATTTCAGAAGCTTTATACTGCATTGATTACAGCCCCAATGTTGGTGTAGCCTACAGGTTCGGGATCTTACACCGTGTATTGGCCTTCGCACGGTGTTGATGCAAGATGGTCGGTTGATTGCCTACTCGTTTAGGCAGCTGAAGGTTCATGAGAAGAATTACCATATGCATGATTTAGTGTTGGCAGCCACTATTCACGCACTGAAGATTTGGAGGCACTATCTATACGATGTTCTATGTGAGGTCTATACCAATCATCGCAGTCTCCAATAGTTGTTCAATCATCGCAGTCTCCAATTGTTGAATTTGGTATTGAGTTATAAAGGCCGTAATTCACATTGACGTAAAGTTATAAATTATTGAAATATCATTCTTGTGGAGTTATTCACTTTAGTTGCTATTGTTGAGACTCATGTGTATAATGTGGTTTAGCCATGAGCTATTTATTGTGGAAACACTATTATTGTTGACTTCTTTGGCAACTTGTGATATTGGGCACTTGAGGTGCGATTTGTGATATGTTGTGATATTGTTACGCATGCGGTGGTATAAGGATTGGGGTCAAAATTCATGCGGTGAGATACGGTGGTTTTGATATGCTTGTTGCTAGTAGGGGAACTACTTGAAGCCACGCGCTGTGATAAGGTGGGCTAAAACGCGGGAAGCTATTTCGAAAAAAATTATTTTCAAAACTAAATGCAAGGCTCCCGCGGTGATATAAGGAATGATTGTGATTTGTTTTGTGATATGAAACTATGAGGCAGTACCTCGGTAGTGATGTTTGCTAATACCTTTCTATTATATCACTTGTGTTTTGGTTGCTTTGTTTCCTTGTCGTATTATTCCTTGTTTACTTTCATGATGCCTTAATTGCCTTAGTTCAGTGTAGCTATTCTTGGTATATTTTCTTCATTGTTTCATTTTGGTTGTTTATCATTATCACACTGTCATATACCTATTCAGTTTTCTTATTTATTCCAGTAGGGTGTTGACCTGACCTCGTTACTACTCCACCGAAGTTAGGCTTGGCATTTACTGGGTACCGTTGTGGTATACTCATTCTACGCTTCTGCACATCTTTTTGTGCACATCGAAGTAACCTTACCAGCCTAGGCACCAGTGAGTACAGTTCAGATTTGGTGACTTCAAGGTATACCTGCCGGTGTCCACGGGCCTCGGAGTCACCCTCTATATAGTTCTATTTCATTTTCCCTTCTTATAGGTAATGTTGTATAAGGAAGTTCAGTATACTCTTGTAGAGCTTAGGACTTTGTATCACCAGATTTTTGGGAGTTTTGTTCTGTTGAGTTGCAGAGTTTGTTTATGTTAGTTGTAGAGTTATTTAAAAGTTATTAGCATTTTGTCAGTTAAATTCTGCATGAATGTTAGGCTTACCTACTCAGACTCGGTGGAGCACGTGGTGGCTGAGAAGTCTACGGAGGTGCACCCCTCCTAAGTCTGGGACAATCCCTCACCATATGGCGAGTGTCGCCACACTCAAAACAACCCCTCGAAGGGTGTGGCTGTTGTGACTAACTCAGGCCACGTCTGCTGGACTAGCCGCTAAAAGCACCCCGAGCCAGAGGCGCACTAGATACTCGTGGTGCATAATAAGGCTCCTAGTGCCTAGTAGGGGCTGGAACACCACTGGCAGCTGGAAGAGCTGAATGAACGGGGCGACTCACATAACCCGTACCATGTAGAACTGTAACTGGGGCATGAGTATCGCTGTAAGTGCCATACTCTCGAGACCTGTTGGCCTCCCTATCCTCTTTATTCTAAGCAAGCATGCCCTCCAATCTCCTGGCAATACTCACAACCTGCTAATAAGAAATATCCATCTCCAACTCTCTATCCATACTAATTCGGATTCTGGGGTGGAGTCCCGCAATAAACCGTCGAACCCTCTCTCGAACTGTGGCAACCAAGGTCGGTGCATGTCGGGCCAAATCACTGAAGCGGACTGCATACTCTGACACAGTCATAGCACCCTGGCATAGATACTCAAATTCTGCGTGACATGAGTTCTTGAGGCTTTGATGGACGTACCTCTCAAAACAATGTCCGAGAACTGAGTCCATGTAAGTGAAGCTTCCTAATCTGGACTACTCAACTCATAAGCACGCCAACACTAATAGGCTGTTCTTCTAAGCTGGGAGGTGGTAAATGAAACCACACTTATCTCCGCTACGCCGATAGTACGAAGAATACAATGACACTTCTCAAGAAAACGCTGAGCATCATTTGTAGCCAATCCGCTGAAGGTAGGTAAGTGGTACTTCTTATACCTCTCAAGTCTGAGCTGCTCCGCCTTAGAAGTGGTTGTCCTATTCTCGTGTTGCACCAGAGCTACCGGATGCATAGGGATGAACTCTGGGCATGGTCAACATGGACCCTCTACTCAGGAGTATGAGTTGCGGGAGTCTTTGCCCCTCCCCCGGCCTGAGATGTGGAGGGAGCAAGTGGAATCTGTCCAGCCTTAGCTAAGGTTATGAAGATGCTCAGAAACTGGGCTAGAGTCTCTTGGATAGCTGGTGCACAAATAGGCACCTCAGGTGCCTGCCCTCCAGCTGGACTTACTGGGGCCTCCTCTGTCGCAGCGCGCGCGGGTGCTCTGGCTGCACTGTGTGGTTGTCCTTGGCCTCTACCCCGGACCCGGCCTCTCGCAGCTCTAGCATAGGGTGCGGGTGCCTGGTCATCAGATCCTTTGGTACGGGTCCTCACCATCAGTGAGAAAGAATATAATACAGAAGTTTAGAATTTTTTGATGTCAACAAATATTGCACGACAAGGAATCAAAGAAGTATAATTTTTCCTAACAGTTCCATAGCCTACCAAAGATAAGAACAGACGTTTCCGTATCGATCCGCGAGACTCTAATAAATTGGCTTGTGATTCATGACACCTATGAACTTAGAGCTCTGATACCAACTTGTCATGACCCGAACTCCCTCTGCATAACGTCATGACGACACCTAGTTTCTATGACTAGGTAAGCCTAAAACATTGCGGAAATAACAATAATAAAGTAAAACTTGGCAACTAACAATAGTGGATAACTGAATATCTAGTTACAATGCCGCTCGGCATGTACAATAACCAATACCCTATAATTCACAGTCTTCCCAAAACCCGAAATATCATGAGTCACAAGCTACTAAAAAGAAAAAGTATCTATATACACCAGAGTCTAACAAAAAGAAATACTGGAAGTGTTTGAGACGGGAAGAATAGAGGGTGGACTCCGAGGTCTGCGGACGCGGCAGATATACCTTGAAGTCTCCAAAACTATCTCGACTCACTGGTAATGCGGCTGATAGCGAGCACCTGAATCTGCACACAAACTATGTGTAGAAGAGTAGCATGAGTACACCACAATTGGTACCCAATTTGTGCCAAGCCTAACCTCGGTAGAGTAGTGACGAGGTCAGGTCTGGGCCCTATAGGGATATAATAAGAAGACGGATGATATAATAACAATCAAGTAAAATCGGAGAAATTAACAGCAAGAATTCATAGAGAAACAACAACACGAACATTATCATAACAACAGGGGGAGCTCCCGAGATTCTGTCTTGTAGTCCCAAACGTAAATGTGCAGGGGGATCTCCAAAGGGACCCCCTCATAGTCTCAAAAGTAAATGTAGAGGGAGAACTCCCGAGGTATCACCTGGTAATCTCAAAAGTAAATATGCAAGGAGAACAACCAAGGAACCGCATCGTAGTCTCAAAAGTAAATGTGTAGGGAGAACTCTCGAGGAACCACCTCGTAGTTGCAAAAGTAAATACACAACTCAAACCGACAAATACAACAGTTAACTGCAAGATTTCTATAGTTATACTAATAAAGAACAAGGAAAAAGCAGGAAATCAACTAGGCATGCTTCACATAGTTCAAATAAGTAGCTAAAGCACGTAGACTTGCGATATTAGACTAAACAGGATAGCTACACATAATGGTATAGCTTAATTAAGAATGAAAAACATGCTAATACGCATTTAAATGTTATAACTTAATTTAAAGGAGGAACATATTACTATTCAGTAAAATAAATCAGGTTTTACAACAAATATCCCGTGTACGTACTCGTCACCTCACGTACACGGCGCTCATATATCACAACAATACCAAATCCTAAGGGGATTTCCCTCACGCAAGGTTAGGCAAGCCACTTACCTCGAACCAAGCTCAATCAATTGGTAACAATGCCTTTTCCACGAATATCTAACTCCGAATGGCCCAAATCTAGCCAAAATCAATTACATACCATAAATACAACTATAAGAAACTAATCTAATAAATCAAATCAAAGCTAAAGCAAGAAATTAGAAACTGGCCCAAAACGTCTCCCCAGGCCCACGTCTCAGAATCGGGCAAAAATCACAAAATCCGAAAGCCCATTCACTCACGAGTCCAACCATACAAAATTAATTAAAATCCGACCTCAAATGACCACTCAAAACCCAAAATGAAACTCTTCAAATCCCTAGCCTCAAACACCCAAATTCCACCTTAAATACACACTAACTAGGTGGAAAAATAAATGGGGAAGCAAGATTATTGATGAAAAATGAATACAAGAAGCTTACCTTAGTAATCTCTTGGAAAACCCTCTCAAAAACCTCCAAAGTCCGAGCTCAAAATGATAACAATGGCCAAAAATCTCGAAGTCTCGGTTAAGTAGGTTCTACCCAGGCATTTCCGCACCTACGGAGCCTGGGCTCGCACCTATGCGTCCGCTTGTACGGCAAAAAGAGCGCTTATGTGCAAAACACTTACTCCCCTCTACCTCTGCACATGCGATGAAGGGGCCGCACCTACGAGTGCGCGCCTGGAGAATCCTGTCTGCTTCTGCGGTCTCTCTTCGCACCTGCGATCAGCCTTGCGCATCTGCGGGCATCGCATATGCGGCCTTTCCCACGCACCTATGACCCCTAACCAATTTACCCAACTCTGCTTCTGTGCCATATTTCTCGCACCTGTGGTCAGCCTTGCGCAGGTGCGATTACACCAGAACCAGCAACTTCAACCATTTGCCAAAGTCCATATTCTAATCGTTAACCATCTGAAATACACCCGAGGCCCCCGAGACCTTGACCAAACATACCAACCATTCCTAAAACACCACACAAACTTAGTTGAGCCCTCAAATCACATCAAACAACAACAAACACATGAATCACCCTCCAATCCAAACGTAATGAACTTGAAACTTCAAATTTCTACAACTGATGCCGAAACCTATCAAACCACGTCTGATTGACCTCAAATTTGCATACAAGTCATATTCAACATTCCGGATGTACACCAACTTCCGGAATCCAAATCCGACAACGATAACAAAAAGTCCACTTTCGGTCAAAATCTCTAAAAATTCGACTTTCAACATTTCAAGCCTAAATCAGCTACTAACATCAAATTCACAGTCCGGACATGCTCATAAGTCCAAAACCACCCAACGGATCTAACGGAACCGACAGAATTCCATTCCAGAGTCATCTTCACACAGTTCCGACTACGGTCAAAATCCTAAGACCTAAGCTTCCGTTTTAACGACTAAGTGTCCCAACTCACTCCGAAACTAAAAACAAGACCTCCTGGCAAGTCACATAAGCAACAATATATACGGGGAAAGTAGAAAGTAGGAGATCAGGGCTATTACTCTCAAAACGACCGGCCAGGTCATTACAATCAGACCTGGGAGACTTCGATTTTGATCGACGAATTGAAGCAATCGCCATTAGTCCAAGAATGCAAATGCGTACATGTGTCACCATATGTACATTCCCCTTTAATCCAATTATTGCGAATCACATTGTGCTGCTAATGTGGCGATGACGATGGCGCTGGCTATACTTCTATAACAATATACCAAATTCACTAATGGGCGAATTTTTAGAAAATGAGAGGAAGATAAATACATCTTAGAAATCAGTAAAGTCCAAATCAGTATACACACATTTCACAGATGCATGGAACTTATGATAAATCAGCATACACACACACATATACATACAAGCATACATTTCACCAACGNTACCCAGGCATTTCCGCACCTACGGAGCCTGGGCTCGCACCTATGCGTCCGCTTGTACGGCAAAAAGAGCGCTTATGTGCAAAACACTTACTCCCCTCTACCTCTGCACATGCGATGAAGGGGCCGCACCTACGAGTGCGCGCCTGGAGAATCCTGTCTGCTTCTGCGGTCTCTCTTCGCACCTGCGATCAGCCTTGCGCATCTGCGGGCATCGCATATGCGGCCTTTCCCACGCACCTATGACCCCTAACCAATTTACCCAACTCTGCTTCTGTGCCATATTTCTCGCACCTGTGGTCAGCCTTGCGCAGGTGCGATTACACCAGAACCAGCAACTTCAACCATTTGCCAAAGTCCATATTCTAATCGTTAACCATCTGAAATACACCCGAGGCCCCCGAGACCTTGACCAAACATACCAACCATTCCTAAAACACCACACAAACTTAGTTGAGCCCTCAAATCACATCAAACAACAACAAACACATGAATCACCCTCCAATCCAAACGTAATGAACTTGAAACTTCAAATTTCTACAACTGATGCCGAAACCTATCAAACCACGTCTGATT
>AWOL01S0007288.1:0-15180 GCA_000715115.1 Nicotiana otophora
GAAGCGGTTAAAATATGGGTAAAGTAACATCAACACATATCGAAATATGCCAAACATCAATCACTCAGTAATGGTAACTTTCATTACCGTTATATTTATGTCAAGTTCGATTTTCACAGACGTGGCTTTGATTCTATGGTTCTGGGTGCGATTTTGGTTCTATACACTTAAGAAGAGAAAATTTCCCTTGTATATGGTATGTCTCCGGTGATTCTGTCGTGATTTGGGCTTGTGAACGATTTGCCCTAAATCCGACTCCAACTAGGGTTAGGAGTTCTTACCTCCTCTATTATTTTAAGTATGCATAGGATGTATTCTTTCCTTTTTTATATTGATTGATTATATTTCCTTGTTTGTTCGTCCAAGCTTGCTACTATATAAAACCCTTTCCATGTTCCCCTTCTAAGCCTGAACATCTATTGCCACAATAACTGCAACTACTATTATCTCACTCTCACACTCTCTATACTATTCTACATTCTTGATTGTGGCCGGTTGAAAGCCAAGGCCATCGAAATCCTCTTTATCAACCTCCCTAGTGCGAGCACTACTCATGGCTCATTTGATGCTCCTATGAACTATGACACACTAAGATTTGGGTCTTTTGGTTTTTCTCTTTGCTGTTTATATTTATGTTGTTGCTGGCCCTTAGTCTTCTCTTCTATTTTGTTTGTTGAATCTACAAACTGGTGAGTATCTCGACTCTTGCAATTCTATCTCCTTTTGCTTGTGTTCAATGCCCTGCATACCCATGTCATTTGAATTTTTGTGAACCAATATGACTTCAACATTGTGTTATTTTCATTGGCAATTTTACTTGCTTTGATGATATTCTGCAGTTCTGAATCTTCTAGTGTCACAACCTACCTAGATTTTTAAACTTCAATATATGCTCAGCTTGAATAATTTTGTATATCCTTAAGTCTGCTCTGATGTTTATTGTGAGTTTTTCTCATGCCTTGATTTGGATTCTCGCACTGAAATTCCTAGGCAATTATCTCCTACCCAAAACATGCTTTAATTCCTTTATGTGGGCTCTACTTTTACTTGCTTAATTGAATCGTATAATTGTCGCAATATGTTAACCAACCCTGCTTCTTTGTTGTTAAGAACTATAATGTGGTGTTTGGTCAATCCTGCATTATTTGATATTTCTTATGCTTCTAGTTGAATCCCAATCCATTTAGTTCCTATGATCATGTATAGTCGACTTGTTTAAGTTCTGGGTTTGCATGTTCTAGTTTACCTAAAGATAATATGTCTTCCAACTATGACACCTTTGGTCTGGGGGATCTTTGTGTTATAATTAGCATGATTAGGCTTCTTATGGATTGTTTGTTTTCCCGTTTGTTATGTATAATTACCATTCCTTGACCATGACTCTATCTGACCTTTATGACTTAGACTACTAGGTTTTAAAATCCTTTTAATGCTAACGGTGGATCATACTCTATTCTGAACTCACTCTGGAAAATCTTAGCAAGATCATCTCGTTTGTGTCTAGTATGTTTGCCTTGTTAACCCCAAATGGCATGTCTCTCTAACTCTCGTAGTGTTATGTTTATGTTTAGCATGCTATCACATGCTTAATGATTTAACATATGTCGCCATATACCATGTTAGAAATTAAGTCTATTGATTCTACTAGTTTCCTATTCTTTACTTAATCAATCCTATCACTCTTGCTGATGAAATGCCAATGTGTTTATGAAACTTGTTAAATGTCACACAATCCTGTCTCTATGAGGTATTGCTTCCATGTGTGGTCCATTAACTTCTTTGTTTAAGTGGTCAATATTGTAATTGTTGGGCTTGATATGAGTTCATGTATTGCTTTGGGTTGTGCAAATGGACATACTCTCCTGGTTTGAGATATCTTTGGATTTGGGTCTGCTATTCGAGTGAAAGAGTCTGTTGACGTCCCAGGCAGTAATGGGTTACTTTCGTTTGGGCCTGTTCTTGGGCATGCAGTTGTTTCTTGTGTAGTATTTGTATTTGTATTCATAAATGGGCCTGTAATAATTTGTAAAGAAGCGATTGGGGAGTTAGTGAAATGGGGGAAGCAATTATACTTTAATTTCCGCCTAAATAGGTAGAAAACATGTTCATAGGATTTCTGTGCTTTGCCTGCTATTTGTTTAACGTGCTTTAATTCTGTACACTAATAGAAATCATGCCTATAGGAAATCACACACTTCACCTAACCTGTCTAATACCAGTACACTATCCAAAAGCATGTTGGTTTGAGTACATGATGTACCTGTTTCTATGTCTATTGTTGTGTGCTGTTAGACAACATTTCTATAGGAACCAAACGCCAATAACCACTTGTTTAGTTATTATACAACATGCCTATAGGATGCAATAGCACATGCCTTTGCTAATGCTCATCCAAATACCGTGTACATAGGGCTTTAATTAGTTAATTAATCAACTGCTTATGTTTCTCTTATTACACTGCCCGCCTAGATAATATGCCTATAGGAACATGCATAATAAAATGGAGTTCAAATACCAACTATTAGAGATCCTGCCTATAAGATGCTTATAACTCGCCTAGAAAGCATGCCTATAGGGTTAAACACAATTAATTCTGAGTTTTATAATAGGTTTCACTGTCCCATGGCACAAACAATTTAGAGATCATGCCTATAGGCTTTATAATACCTACAATCTACAAATAGCAGCACTGCCTGTAGGATGTTTAAAATTTGGATCATATAAAAGCCATGTCTATGGGGCTCAAAGACTCTAATACGCCTTAATTCTGAAACAGCCTATTTTGTTTGGTACTCCCCGGGCAATTATAAGCGATGGGGGGTCACATTTTTGCAAAAAGGTTTTGACATTTTACTTAGCAAGTATGGTGTTACTCATAAAGTCACGACTCCCTATCATCTACAAGCCAGCGGTCAAGTGGAAGTCTCCAGCCGGGAGATAAAGAGCATTTTCTCCAATACGGTGAATGCTAATCGGACGGACTGGTCCAAGAAGCTTGATGATGCACTATGGGCTTATCGTACGGCTTACGAAACACCTGTTGGAATGTTTCCATGCCGGTTGGTGTTCGGAAAAGCTTGTCATCTTCCGGTGGAACTTGAGCACAAGGCCATGTGGGCTCTAAAGAAGTTGAATCTTGATTGGGATATTGTCGCTAACTTGAGGGTTGCACATTTGAATGAATTGGATGAGTTCTGGTACCATTCTTATGCAAGTTTGTCCTTGTACAAAGAAAATATGAAATATCTTCATGACAAATACATTTGGAACAAAGAGTTCAAGGTGGGCGATGTTGTATTGTTGTTTAACTCAAGGTTGAGGATGTTTCCGGGGAAGCTAAACTCTAAATGGAGTGGTCCTTTCGACATTGTGGTTGTGACATCTTTTGGGGCAATAGACTTGAAGAACAAAAACAATGAGGTATTCCGAGTCAATGGTCACTAGGTGAAGCACTATTTGGGAATTCATTTAAATTGATGGTATTCTGTGTCGTGCTGCGACGTTAAATCAGGCGCTTCTTGGGAGGCAACCCATATTTATTTTCCCTTTTTTTTGTAGTTAGGTGTTATTTTTGCGCTAACTTGATTTGAAGTGTGCTACAGGGCAAAGTGTGACTTAGAGGAATTGTGGACAGAAATCTCGCTAAGTGTTGTAAGAATTGGGAATAGCAGTTAAATTGTGCGGATCGCACATTTATAGTTGTTGCAGCAAAAATGCACTGCGACTACATAATTATCTTACGGAAGGCACAAATAAAGGGTTGAAAATGCAAACTCTCTGAAGTTTAGTCTGTCACAGAAAAGGTCGATGTGCAATCGCAAAAGGAAATCTGCGACCTCGACAAGAATTATGCGGCCGCACAAAAATATTTGCGGACCACAAATGGAGAACTAAAAATGAAGCCCCAAATAATGGTTCAATCTAGAGGTAGAGTCGACACTTCGAAAGGGAAGGGTGGACCTTCTCGGGGTAGAGGCAAGTGTGCCTTACCCCTCGGCCAACAAAGAACAATTACAAAGAAAGCTACAACTGGCAGAGGGAGAGGTGCAGATCTCTCCGAGATGAGCTCTTATGTCCCATATAGGGAAGTTTTAGAGGGCAACTCAGCCTTTGCTCAGGAGCAGCCGGCCATACAATCAAGGCCACAAGGGAGATACCAACTCAGGGATGAGTCATCCTTATCTCATAGCACTTTCGAGGAATCGTAAAGTGCTAGTCAGGCTTCTGAGCCATCGAATACACCTGTCCCTGAGGCACGAGATACACTAGTTCAGGATATTCCTGATGATGGCAGAGTGGGAGATGCTACAGCTACCGGCCTTGAAAGGTCGAAGTAGAAAGAATTTTGGGAGGACCGATTTATTATCTTGGCTTCCTTCACTAGCTTTCGTACATAGTGGCTAGTGAGGTCATCAACTCTCGAGTGACAGTTTCTATTGAAAGCTTTGGAGAGGTACAACCCAGCAGTGTTGAGACCGTTCAGGGAACGCAAGGGGTGCATGTGGTTCACTCAAAGTGTAGTGGACGCCAAAGAGTACCTAGTCTGGGAATTCTATGCAAATGTGGCTCACATCAAAAAGGGGACAAAAGTTACTAAAGTACGTAACTTGAAAATGAGATTTGATCAACATACACTCAACACGTACTTGGGCTTCCAAGATTTTGATCCAACAAAATATTTAGAGAAATATGCATTGGGAGATGCAACCCGACCTTGGTTAGTGTAGATTCTAGCAGCATCAGGGCCACCATCTCCATGGATTGCCGATGGGGTTCCTATCCACTGGAGTACTCTCTGTTTTGAGGCAAAGGGGTGGAAAACCTTTGTATGCAGCAGACTGGACCCGTGTCAGAATGAGACTTACCTTCCGATTCCTCGGGCAGTTCCGGCTGCTCCTATTATGGCCGGTTACCCTATTAATATGGGTGCCGTGATGTCGGCCAACATCTCAGTGATTGCTTGGCAAGATGACTTATCTTACCCTTATCCCAACACTATTATAGAATATATCACGGATGCAAGGGTAGAGCCAAGGGATTATGACACAAAGGTGAGGCCGAAGAAGCCTTTTACTTGGTATTCACTGATAGATGCGAACAATCCAAAGAAGTAAGTTCAGCCTCCAACCACCACGGGCCAGTCTGATGAGCCAACTACAGTATCTGCTGAGGCAGTTGATGTTCCATCCACTTCAGCCGAGCCTTCCTCCAATGCCTCATCTATGCCTCAGCCATCCTCCACAGCCCCCACTGTAGTTCCTTCCACAGCTCACATCACCGCTTTGAAGCTAGTTCCCATGCCTACTGCCCCACTCTCTACGCTGCGAGTCTCCCAGACATTAGCGAGCCTCAACAACTGGATCCAGATAGCCACTGCAAAGCTGTCTGAGTTATCCAGTACTGTTACAATACAGTCTTCTGTTTAGGCACCTTAGTTTCCCCTGACAGTTGAATAGATATTGAAGAAGATCCTTGAGAACCAGAACACTATTATGGATACCTTGGTACAACACAAGTCAGTGATCGAAGAGCTGGGAAAAGAAGTAAAGTAGATAAGAAAGTCCCAGGACAGCAAGAAGTCAGTGGACAAGATCCTGAGATAGGTGACCAGGCTTGCTACAGCCGGAGATCTTCCATTTGGCATGCTGATTGACCCACACCATTTAGGCCCAGATCCTACACCACCAACAGCACCGGTGGCACTAACTGGCCAGTCGAAGGAGCCAGACCTTGCTACCGATGCTGCCGAGGCGGTTTGTCAGATGTTCACCAACCCAACCACACCCAGAGTTGAGGATGATGAGATTCAGTTGGATGATCTTGTGGGCAGTGACATTGCTGGGGATACAGAGATGTCCAAGGAGCCATAGGGAGTTTTCTTCTCTCTTTTCCCTCTTTTACACTTATTTGTTTAAGCATTGGGGACAATGATTATCTTTATTCGGGGGGTGGAGTTTATTGATTATATTTGATACATTCTGAGACATTTAGCCTGTAATAACTTCATATTATTCTCTCTTTTCTTATTATGTATATTCATTCTATCTTCAGTGGTTTTTGCTTAGACGATTTAACCCAAATAGCCGCCCATCCAAACACTTAAACTAAATATAGCTGGTGAAGGTATAATATATGCATAATTTATGTATTATATGTGTATAGTTATATATAATTAATGCATAATCTATGTATATGACTAGAAAAAATAAACAATTATTATAGTCGGCTATTTGTGTAAAGATACCTTTTGCTTATTAGCTTCTTTATTTTTGTTTCTTTATTAGTTCTTTGTTTGATTTAGTAGTTTCTTTTAATGTTCTAGTCGACACTAAGCTTTTGGTTTTATTAATGCCACGGTTCTTTCCAAAGGTAGTTGTTGTGTGAACCGGGTGACTCGTCCCAACGATGGATGGCGTGACAAACTTCTTAAAGGAATGAGTCCGTTTTTTTTGTGTTTAGGTACTAATAGTAGTAGTAATGAATAAAAAGACCTAATTAAGCCATGCTCGAAGAGTCAACCATGCTTCATGTGGTACCAACACACGTAACTACGTGCTTATGGTCAGAGACAAGTTTGTTTTGAATGAAATAGCTCTAGTTAGTGACTTTATGACTCTTGTGTTGGCTTTGGCAATCATCGAGTGGCTTAATTGGACGATAGTGATCTTTAACCTTGAATGTGCTCCTTGTGGGCCATTAACTCTGTCGTCTTTAACAATCCGATTGCGCGAGGGGTGAGATGAATTGTTGCTAGTCCAAGTATCCATGCGAAGAGTCTAGAACTTTCCCCAAATGTGTTTCAAGGAGAAATCCTAAGTTTTGCTTGGTTTGAAAAGTGATTGTAGGCTCTCCTTGGCCCATTTGAGTTTTTTATTGCCAGCCAATATTATTATCCCTAGTCAACCCCTTTGAGCCTCTAGCCTTTCTCAATTGATAACCATGTTCCAAGTCTTTAGCCGTTTGGTCGTGACCCTCTCTTGGCACCCGAGCTTTCCTTAACACTCTCGTGAAACAAATGGTTTAAAACGTAAGTTTGGGGGAGAGACGAAGAACTTGAAAAAGGTATCAAGGCACAAAAAGAGAAAAGAAATGATCTCTATGAGAAGAGAAGGCAAGAAAAGAAAAGAACAAAAAGAAAAATGCAAAAAAGTGAATAAGTTGAAGGATTGAATAGATCCAAAAAGAGGTAATGATCCCAAACATGGAGAAATCAAAAAGGAAGAAAAAGAATGAAATGATGAAGAAAGAGTGATGTTAGATCTCTCTAGTCCCCAATGAAAAGAAAGTGCCTCTCAGAATTGGCAAAGTGTGAGCCGAGAAATGAAAGATGGAGTGCTTAAGGAAAGGTGTAACCACTCACCCATACTGTATCCGACCCTAATCCCAAATCCTTCATTACATCTCAAAAAAAGTCCGACTTGATTTCCAGTTGAGTGAGCTTACATTAGTGGCAATCTACATGAGGGGCAATTCTATGGTACTTGAAGCCGTACTTGTGACATTCTCTTTAGAGAGATGAGCGCACCTTTCATAAATCTTTGGATTGAGTGCTAAACTTCTTAAGTGAGCATGGCAAATTGAAAGTAGAGAAGGAAGAGTTTGGAGTCCACCATGACCTACATAATAGAGCAAGAGTGCTTAATGAGTAAAGTAAATTCTTGAAGTTCAAATGTCACATTAGAACTATATGTGCATGAATGTTTAACTTGTAGCCGTACTGATAATACATGAGTACTGTGGGTAATTGTTGGTCCCAATTGATGTGTGGATGACTCACCTTTGAATCGTTGAAATGACCCTTAACTTTTGGAGGTGGGAACTAATTTATTTGCCTGAGGACAAGCAAAGACTTAAGTTTAGGGGAGTTGATACGTGGGGATTTTGACTACTTATTAGCACCTTTTAGCTTTTGTTTTAGTCTGAAAGTATTAAATTGTGTTCCCGAAACTAATGAAATTATGCAAAATTGCAGGAATGCTGGAAGTTTTGTCTCCCGAGATGAAATTCGACTCCAAAATGAGTGTTCCAAAGAACAAGGCAATAAAGGGCGCAGAAGCACAAATGTGCGGTCCACAAAAGGAATTCTGCGGCCGCAAAACAAGAAGAAAAATGTAGCAGACCTTTCAGCAATATGCTGACCGCACATGAATTGTGCGGCCACAGAACTGGTCTAGGAGTCAAAGATCAGAGAGTATGCAAAAGACCAAGTCCAGGAGCCTTTGTGAATTGCCTCGCGGCCGCAGTCCAGAAATGTGCGGCCGCAGAAGAATGCCTCGCGGTCGCAGTTTAGAAATGTGCGGCCACAGGACCCCACTTCTTGCCACCTGAAGAACTATGCAGACCGCACATGAAATTATGCTGCCGCAGAACCTCCCGAGGAGTATTGTTTTCCGAGATTTTTGGCCCTGTATAAATAGACGAGTTTCATAAAATTAGGTCAAGCTTTGAACATCTGAAGTTACTGTAGCTGTATTTCTTTACTACTTTAGGAAGTTTTACATTTTTTGGTGCATTTACATTAGATTTCATCATTTTAATCTTCCATTATGAGTTTAATTAGCTTATCTTCTTTATTTTCTTCAAAATCCATTATGAGTAGCTAGACGCTTACTAGGGTTGTGACCCAACCCTAGTGTGTAAACCTTATGGGTATCTAATTTAGTGCTTGTTTATGATTGGTTGTTAATTATTTAGCTTAGTTCATGCTTCAATTTTAGAATTAATGGTTGCAAACATTGATTCATACCTATTTGACTTAGTCTCTACTTGAAAAAGAGGGAACTAGTCTAGGATGACTTAGTTAACAAGGAATTGGATCAATTGAGAGATTGATTAACCCAATTAAAGGGTTCAACCTAAAGATAGTAATAACCTGACTTGAGCTCTTATCAACTATTTTGGTTGATACCCATTTGGTCTTGAGAAAGCCAAATTAGGCAAAACCACTCTCTCAGCGAGAGATATTGAATGGGTAATGTAGAGTTCTGAGCTATAATACACCCCAATCAACTAAATAAGCATTAACGTTTTTACCCATTAGGCAAACACGTAGGTTATGGTCACAGTCCTAGGCCTTTTACCCAATTGGAAAAACCTTAAAACATCTATCTCTAGTATATTTCCTTTATCTTGCAATTGTTAGATTAACAATAGAAGTAGAAAACAAAATTGTGTTGTTGAAGTACAATCTAGATAACCCATTTGCTTGCTTCAAATATATACTCCTAACTCTAGTGGATTCGACCCCGACACCTAGTTGGGTAATTATTATTGCATACAACTGTGGCATATCTCTTATTGGGATGTGTTGTGGACGTGATCAAATGCCGAGGTGACCATACCTGAGGTGGCCCCGGAACCTCCCCTGAAGAGCTTCATCCCTAGAGGCTACTCTATTGAGAACAACTTCAAAGTCGAAAAAGCCTCCAGTCAATAGGACCGAGGAGAGGGGGTATGGAAGTACATATGCTCCATTACTGAGGATACATTCCCTATAATTCGGGAGGATTGCAATCTGGAGGGCAAAGGAGTGGTCGTCCCTGGTCCTGATGAGGACATTACCACTCATGTGGAGAGGTATCTAAGTGTTTACACTTACCCCTTCACACTTGCCTCGGTGGATCCCATATTCCTTCACTTTTGCAAAAGGTATGAGGTCTGCCTCGGGCAGATTCACCCGTCTGTTTGGAGGATCGTAATCCTCCTCTTCTATTTTGTCAAAAACACCGAAGCACCTCAATTCACCATCGACCACCTACTTCATCTCTAAATTCCTCGAGTTTTCTGAGGGGGTCTAATCAAGCTCATTCGTCGACCAAGTAAAGCTCTATTTTTTAGCATCGATGAAGATTAGGATTGAAGATGGTTGGGGAGATTCGTTCGGGTAAAAACCAAAGATCTTATTCCCTCTGTATTTTTGTCGTTTTCCTGAAAACTGGAACTCAGCCCGTAAGTTTCTTTCCCTTTTGAGTACTTGGAGATTTTGTTTTTCTTATTTCTTGTTTCTACCATCCTGCAGTGGTTTCCCAAGTTCCCAACGCAGTCCCTCGCTTCAAAGATTAGGTCGAGGGGATCTGCAAACAACTATCATACTTTGAGCGTGAATGGCGCAAACTCTCAAAGGGCAAGTGGGAGGCCCGTTCCCATGGTGAGTGCTCCTCCCGAACAAGTCTACTTTCATACTCATATGTTATTCCACTAATGTTTTTTTCTTTTGTAGGTTTTCCCAAGACCATTGAATTTCGGTCGTTGGACGAGGATGAGGCTCCATCCTCACTTGATAAACCCTCTGCTTAGGGATATCTTGGAGCTGTTGTACAAGAGGAGAAAAAGAGAAAAAGGATAAAATCTTCTGGCTCCCTGACGCCGAAGCCAGGAAGAAGAGGGTAACTGTCCGGGTTCGAAAAAGCAACAAGAACAGTACCCAAGCTACGGTACCGGACTCTGAATCCCTCTACCAGCTTAGGGAATACCCTGAAGATGACGATCTCTTCGTAGCCCATGGGCCAGCTATTGATGAGGAAGAATAGGCAGCAATCGGAGGAAGTGGTAGAGAGACCGATCCCTCTTTAGCCCAAGATCTAGAGGGAAAATCCGAGGCTACGGTCTCCCGTGGAACTATCCCTACTCCGAGGGACGTTGCCTATGTCATTGACATTGTGGAATCGCCGTCCCAAACAGAGTCTTTATTCGACGAGGCTCAGGCCATTAAGGAGAAGACTAATGAGACAGCACGGGCCGCAGACGAGGCCCTCAACATGTTCTTTGACGGCGTGGACATGGGCGCATTGGAGGATTATTTTAGGTTTGGTCACTTGGAGATCCCGAAAAAGGACTTGTCGTTAGGGGCACGCGAGTCGAGCTCGAGCCCGAAGATGGTGAGGCAGTTCCCTGCTCTGAGTGTGGATCCAGACCATAAAAGAATGGTTGTGTTTACTATCCCGATGGACACCCGAGTGTTGTCCGCTCCTGTGGGCATGGCCAGCTATCTTCGCTGCCTGGTGACCGAAGAGGACCAGGCAAAGATGAACAAAGTGAGCACATCGGGCCTCGTCAACGAGGCACAACAGGCATTGAACCGGGTAAATTTCCCCTTCTTTGTTCCCTTCGTGCATCTTATTTAACTTTAACATGTCCTCATGATCTTATCATTTTATTTTTCAGGCTTCAGTGCTCCACCATAAAAGCTTCCATAGGTCTCCGATGGAAGTCAGCCATATCGAGTTCGAGCTCAAGGAGAAAGTACGACAGAAGGACATGTATAGGGTTCTCAATGAGCAAAAAGACGAGGCCCTCAAGGATCTCCCTATTCTTCGAGTCGAGCTGGAAAAAGCTCAAAATGAGGCTTTGTCCATGAAACGGGGGCATGCTGAACTGGTTGAGAAGGTAAGGATTTTTTAGGTTAAAAATGAGAGGTTACGCATAGTGACTAACGATGCAACCTCGCAGGTCCAAGAGAAGATAGACCTGATTGACCAGCTCCGGGCCGAGATGAACGACCTCAAAACTTCGACCAAGACGTTGGGGAGCAGGATAGACCTTCTGGCCTCAGAAAAGGAGGCTACAATAGCAGAGTTGGCATCGGTCAAGGACTAGCTCCGGGTGGCGAAGGATAAGTATGATAAGTGGTCTCGGCTAAATGACGAGCTTTAGGCAAAACTAGATTCATCCATCTCGGAATAGGACGACCTCGGCCAGGAGTACACTATGCTAAAGTCCAACGCAGATGTCCCAGAGGGATACCCTTGAAGATATTCATGCCTGGGGAGTTTACATGTCGGCCGAGATTGAAGAGTCTAAGAGGCTCGAGCCTAGGCAAATGAGTTCTACGAGCCTAAAGGTCCTGAAGGTTCCGGTGCTGAGTCGAGCTCCGGTAAGGATTAGGTGGAGATTCCTTAGCTCCTTTTTTGTTTCCTTTTGTGTATTTCTTTTTATTTTGAGGTCGTTTTATCGTGAATATATAAAAGATTTCGTGCGGCAACACTATGTCTTTTAATTTTCAACATCTATTTGCAATTCTTTTTGTGGATCATCATTAATGCCTTAGAATAGAATTGGACATAATCTGGAGTACCCGTTCTCCGGAAGCCTGAATGAGGCTTGGTTTTGATAGTAACTCCAAGTTATTCTTGGCTTCAAAATCTTGATAAAAAATGAAGGCCTTTAATATACTTGAGTGTATTAGTCATATACGACGGTGTTTTGCCGAGGGTAATCCTTTAATAGGTTTTAATCATATACAAGGTCCTAACTTTCTGAGTACGGACTTGGACGTCTCCGAGCCGTTTTAGGTTGGTCGTAGCCTTTCATGTTATGACACTACCTAATCGGCTCGGTGCCTTCGAAATTCGATAGCCCACGCCATCCGAATTTGTTATCGGACGAGAGTCCCCGAGTCGGGGTAGCCCGTGGGCTCTAGGATTTAGGATCCATTATTCGTTCTATGTCATTCAATGAATGCATCGATGGTGCAAAATGTGTAGTGATAAAATATAAAGGGAAAATCTCTTTCATTCCTTTGTATATAGAGTACATAATCAGAGGCGCATAAATCTTATGCCATGATAAGAGTGGGCTACATGGGTATGGTTCGTTTGACCGTTTGACCCTTATAATGAATCTTAATTACCAAGCCTTGGCTTTTCATAATAAGTAGTAACACCTTCTATGGATCCTAACTTAGGAGGTAATGGCTCTAGTATTTAAGGTTGAACTTGTGAGGGCTCGAATACTATTGGTCTAGTGTAGGTGATCGGCAACTTCTGGCTTTAGGAGGGAGTTAGAAACTAAAGTAGGGCGTTTTACTATTGCCTCGTTAAAAACCTTGCCATAAAACCCATTTCGAGAAAAACCCGTTTCAAGGGAAAAAGAGTACAACGCGTGCTTGTAGACCTAATAGTCACATTTTCCCTCAGCTGAGTACCTGCACAAGTTAGCCCGTAATATAACAAATTTCAAAAGGGAATTGTGCTCATACCATAGCAGTAGTACCACTTTAAGTGTGCAATATTCCGGTTGTTCGGTAGTTGTACACCGTTTCATGACTCGAGTGTATATGAACCTTTCCCGATTTTTCCGGCAACTCTATACGGTCCTTCCCAATTCGGGCCTAGTTTCCTATCATTTGGGTTCTTGGTATGTAGCGTTACTTTCCTTAACACCAAATCCCTGACTTGAAAATGTCGAAGGTTAGCTCTTCGATTGTAGTAACTCCCTACTTGCTTCGTTTGGGCGGCCAACCGGACCAGGGGCAGTTTCCCACCTTTCGACCAATAAGTCCAGACTCGTGGTCATGGCCTCGCCGTTTGACATTTTGGTAGCATACTGGAACCTGAGGCTCGGTTCCCCCACCTCAACCGGGATTAAGGCTGTCGCGCCGTAGAATAGAGAGAACGGGGTCACTCCGGTACTTGACTTCGAAGTCATTCAGTATGCTCATTCAGCATGCCTACAAGACTTCGGGCAAGATTGTTTTCCACTTTCCTTTCGAATCGGTTAGTCTCTTTTTCAAGTTTTGGAGTATGGTTTTGTTTGTTGATTCTGCTTATCCGTTCCCACTAGGGTGGTAAGGTGTTGATAATATCTTTTTGATTTTGTGATCTTCGAAAAACTTACTTACCTTGCTGCCGACGAATTGTTTTCCATTGTCACAAACGATCTCGGCTGGTATCCTAAATCGACATATTATGTGATCCCAGATGAAGTTGATAGCCTCTTTCTCCTGGACATTCTCGAACGCCTGAGCTTGAACCACTTGGAAAAATAATCGGTCATGAGTAGTATGTATAGGGCTTTACCGGGCGCCAATGGTAGGGGACCGATGATGTCCGTCCCCCATTTCATAAACGGCCATGGATACAGGACCGGGTGAAGCATCTCTCCTAGTTGATGAATCATTGGGGTGTGTCTTTGACACTCATTGCATTTCCGTATGACGTTTTTCACATCTTTATCCATTTCATTCCAATAGTAACCGACTCTGATTAACTTCCGAACTAGGGATTCTTCCCCCCAGTGGTTCCCACAAGTGCCCTCTTGGACTTCTCTCATAGCGTATTCATTCTCTACCGGACCCAAGCACCTAGCTAGTGGGCCAAAGAAGGATCTTCTGAACAATTGCCCTTCGACTAAGTTGAACCCGGAAGCTTTGGTGCGCATGGATTTTGATTTCTTGGGATCCGATGGCATTATTCCTGTCTTCGGGTAGTCTATGTATCTATTTCCCCAATCCCAAGTCAAACTTGTCGAGTTTACCTCGGGGTTATCTTCTTCTACCATCGAGTTCATCAGTTGCACCACTACCCCCGAGTCAAATTCATCGGAGTCTATAGACGATCCTAAGTTGTCCAATGCATCAGCCTCACTATTTTGATCCCGGGGTATGTGCTGTAGATTCCATTCCTTGAATTGGTGTAAGGTCACATGCAACTTTTCCAAGTACCTCCGCATCCGTTTCTCTTTTGCTTTGAACGTTCCGTTGACTTGAGTTACGACAAGGAGGGAGTCACAATTGGCTTCAACCACTTAGGGGCCCGGGCTCTTAGCCAATGTTAGACCTGCAATCATAGCCTCATACCCGGCTTCGTTGTTAGTCAATTTTATAGTTCTAATAGACTACCTAATTAAATTACCTCTAGGTGGTTTCAATACGATACCGAGCCCGAACCCCTTCACGTTGGAGGCACTGTCCGTGAATAGGGTCCAAATCCTTGAGTTAATACCCAAAGTGAGCAGTAACTCCTTTTCGACCTCGGGTATCAAAGTCGACGTGAAGTCGGCCACAAAGTCCGCCAAAATCTGAGATTTTATGGCAGTCCAGGGTTTATACTTGATATCATACCCACTAATTTCTACGACCCATTTATCCAACTAGCCCAGAGCTCGGGTTTATGCATGACATTCCTCAGTGGATAGGAGGTCACGACACATGTGTGGCATTGAAAGTACGATTTTAATTTCCTAGAAGCGCTCAGTAAGGCGAGCGCTAATTTTTCTAGGTGAGGATACCTTGTTTCAGAATCACCTAGGGTTCTACTAATATAATAAATAGTAAATTATGTACCTTCTTCTTTCTGGACCAGGACACCACTTACCTCCACCTCGAAAACCACCAAATAGAGGTACAACTATTCGTATGCCTTCGGAGTGTGCAACTACGGGGGAGGGGGGAGAGGGGGGGGG
>AWOL01S0007288.1:22167-33911 GCA_000715115.1 Nicotiana otophora
ATATAATCCCTTCAAATAAATATCTTTCAAATATAATCCTTTCAAATAAATCTCTTTCAAATATAATTCCTTCAAATATAATTCTTTCAAATAAATCTCTTTCAAATATAATTCCTTCAAATATATATCTTTCGAATAAAAGTCATCCTGTGACACCTCATTTCAAACTCATAAAATACGGGTCTCAGCCTACTTTCATATTTGCACGGCACCTCATGCCAATTTCTCTATCACAACCGCACGGACAAATCACGTGCCAATATCATCATTATTTAACCACGACACCCCGTGCCCACATTTCATATCACAATTGCACGGAAAATTCACGTGCCAATATTATCATTATTTACTCACGGCACCTCGTGCCCACATTTCATATCACAATTTTACGGACAATTCACGTGCCAATATAATCATTATTTAGTCATGGCATCTCGTGCCCACATTTCATATCATAATTGTACAGACAATTCACGTGCCAATATCATTATTATTTACTCACGGCACCTCGTGCCCACATTTTATTTCATAATCTGCCTGGCAATAGCCACAAACTCTCATTTTCAACATAGATAGGACTATTATCAAGTTTACCGAAACAACAAGACAAATTTTACAAGATATAGAAATAAACACAAGGAAAATCACGACATCACATAAACATTACCAACGCAATAACTCTACATCGTCACATATCATCCCTGACAATAGACACCCTTATATCTCGTATAGCCACCCTTATCACTCCTATAATATCCTCCCTCACCCCTCTACTCTAACAATATCAATAGCCACCCTTATCTCTCCTACAACCACTCTTATCTCTCTTATAGCCACCCTTATTGCTCCGCCCAGACAATATCCCAACACACATAACAACAGTAAAATGCCACCCTTATACCCCACATAATATCAACAGTGAAATGCCACCCTTATATCCTCAAAATAATAACTCACATAACACAATAATTTACACGGAATATTATCACAACAACATAACAAAACCAATTCATATCACAATTTTCCTAATGGCCACAACCAATTCCAAAGATATGACAAAATCAATTAATTTCACAAGAAATAGCCCAAGGCTCCACACAATGGGTATAAAACTTCAAAAGCAATCAACAGAGATAGAAAATAATCAGCATAGGGCAACGCCTTCATTAATCAAAATTTTGATAATTATATTAACACTTTTTCTTAAGCTTGTTTAATTAATTATTTGCAGATGGAAAAACCATAATAAAATTAAATTCCAAGAAATATAAAATTATCAAATTCACGGAATCCACATAAATATACAAGTAATAATCACATCAAATTGTCATACAAAAACAAATTCAACAAACGCGAATCGAGGCATGGCAAATAGATGCTTTAATAAATGCCAACAATTATCCAATTTACTACACAATATGCCTAAGACTTTAACCCAATATATTTTACACATATAAGCCCGAGTACGTACGCGTCACCTTGCGTACACGACTTATCACATTTCACAAATGGCACATAAGACTCGATGCCTAAGGGGTAATTCCCCCACTCAAGGTTAGGCAAGATACTGTCACGACCCAAAATCTAAACATGGTCGTGATGGCGCCTGTCGTGTTTCAAGGCAAGCCTATTTCCCAAAGTATTTTTACTAAACCGATTATAAGAATTTAATAAAATATTTCAACATGAATTTTTTCATAAACTAAATCAACCCTAAATATAATTATAGAAAAATATGGAAACGAGCCCCAAACATGGGGGTGTCACTAAGTCATGAGCGTCTAAATCTATGAACTAAGAATGAAACTGTCTAACTGTCAATACAATCCAGAAGAAGAAATGATAAAAGGAGTGATAAGGTCCTGCGGACGCTAGCAGCTACCTTGCAATCTCCATAGGTAGCCGGCCTGAAATCAATGATCACTGCTCTCTAACTCACCTGAATTTGCACATAAAGTGCAGGGTGTAGCATGAGTACAACCACCTCAGAAAGTAATAGAAATAACTAAGGAACTGAGCAATAGTGACGAGCTAAGTAAAACAGTCCAATTATTTATTTTCACAATTTAAAATAAATAGGTAATTCCATCACTCAGTAAATGCCACAAGGAAGTTTAACAGATAAATGCAGCAACAACACAAATAAATACAACCTCAAAGCAGTGTCACTCCATCACTCATCACTCGTACTCAGCACTCAATACTCAAAACACTCAACACTCTGCGCTCACTGGGGGTGTGTACAGACTCCGGAGGGGCTTCCAAAGCCCAAGCTCTAAGCACGGACAACTCACGTGCCATCATATCAATATCTGGATCTGCACGGTCAACTCACGTGCTATGCGAACAACTCACGCGATATGGTATCAATACCTGGACCCGCACGGTCAACTCGCATGCTACGTGGACAACTCACGCGCTATGGTATTAATATCCTCACAACCAGACCCTCGACCTCACTCAATCATGTACCTCACTAGCCTCACCATCATCTACAATAAGGGAACACAACCCACATTAAGTATCACCGTATATTAGCAATTAATAGAGACCGAGGTAAATATGTAGAATAATTTCTATGACTAAATACAAATAATATGGGCATGAATAAAGCCTAAGCATGATCTCTAACATGAAGGCAAACAAGTTCAACGACAAATAAACACATAACCACAGATAATAGCCATTAGGCCTCACAGCCTCATGGGACGGACCAAGTATCAATCCTTCGCAGTGCACACACACACGCTCGTCACCTAGCGTATGTATCACTTCCAAACAATCATGTGATGTCAAATCTACGGGTTTATATCCTCAAATCCAGAGTTAAAACTATTACTTACCTTAACAGCGTAAAACTCCTACTCCAGGATGCCTTCGTCTCTGGACTCGGTCTCTAAATGCTCCGATTCTAATCACAATCAGTACAATACGATCAATATATGCTAATAGAATGAATTCCACAAGAAAAACTATAAAGTATGCCAAAACTCCGAAACCGACCAAAACCCGACCCCCAGGCCCACATCTCGCAATCGGTCAAAGATGGCAGAATAATAAATCTTGTCCTCTCCCGAGTTTAACCATATCAAATTCATCAAAATTGGACACCGTTTGGTCCCTCAAATCCTTAAATTAAACTCTTAAAAATTCCAAGCCCTAACCCCTCATTTTCACTAATTACAATGATTAAACAACGGAGAATCACCATATATACAAGTATTAGGGCTCAAGTAACTTACCTCAATGAAACCCCCTTGATTCCCTCTTCAAATCTCTCCCAAAAGCTCCGAAAACCGAATAGAAATGGTGAAGAATGCACCAAAATCGCGAAGGGTTCTATTTATGGTTTCCGCCCAGATTTCTCGCACCTGCGGCCTTTTCTCACACCCGCGCGACCACACCTGCGGTCCAAGGAGCCGCACCTGGCAACTCACTCAATTCCCCAACTTCTGCACCTGCGGACACCTCTCTCGCACCTGCGGACTCGCATATGCGGTCCCAGGTGCGCATCTGCTAAACCAGCCCAAAATCCTCATCTTTCCATATGCGCTCAAGGCCTCCGCAGATGCGGCCAATTCTTTGCACCTGCATTCCCATCCTTGGCCCTGCATCGCCCGTACCTACGCACTCCCCACGCGCACCAGCGGCCTCGCACCTGCGAGGCTTTCTTCCGCAGGAGCAAAAATAGCAGTAGCAGCAGCTCCAGCTGCAAATTCCAACTTCGACAAATCCGTTAATCACTCGGAATCACCCCGAGGCCCTCGGGACCTCAACCAAAAATACCAACAAGTCATATATCAACATACCAACTTAGTCGAACCTTCTAATCACTCAAAACAACATCAAATCATCAAATTACCCTCGGATTCAAGCCTAAGAACTTCTAAATTTCCAAATTCGGCAACCGATGCCGAAACCAACCAAACCACGTCCGAATGACCTCAAAGTTTGCACAAACATCACAAATGCCACTACGAACCAACTCCAACTCCCAGAATTCCATTCCGACCCCGATATCAAATTTTTTCACTGCCGACCGAAATCGCCAAATTTTCGATTTCGCCAATTCAAGCCTAATTCTACCACGGACCTCCAAATCACATTATGGACGCACTCCTAAGTACAAAATCACCTAACGGAACTAGCAGAACCATCAGAATTCAAATCCGAGATCGTTTACACATAGGTCCCTATCCGATCCACTTTTTATAAACTTAAAATTTTCAATTATGAGGCTAAGTGTCTCATTTCACTCCGAGTTCCTTCCGGACCCGAACCAACTAACCCGATAAGTCATAAATTAATTGAAAGACATAAATTGAGCAGTAAATAGGGGAACGGGGTTATAATATTCAAAATGACTGGCCGAGTCGTTATAGACACTTACCTTTTTGAAGTTATGCCGATATTCCAAAACCGCATTCTTGCTTGAATTGACTTCCAGACCGCTCAAATCTATCCTGGTGGGCCCGGTCCTATGCGGGCCGATCCTAAGTGGTCTCGGGCTTCGCGGGCTTCTTGTTGGAACCGGCCCGGGACCGAGACCACGAACTAACGGTGCCCGGCCTAAGTGGGCCCAAGTGATACTTTCTATTGTTTTTAAAACATTTATAAAAGTTAGAGAAAAAAATGATAATAAAAATATCTAAGTCAATTCCTTGTAAATTATGTTATAGAATTGTGACCTAAATTTTTTAATTCAAATTTAAAGACAAAACTAAGCTATATTCGATATATATATATAAGTAAGTGTATAGTATAGTATATTATAAAGGAAGGAGTAATATCTTCTAGATATTTTCATAAAACCACACACAGATTAAAAAATGCTAGTGGTGGACAAATGTGTATTACTTATAAATTACCTAAAGCTTATATTTGCCAAAATAATGTTTGCATTCCTGAAAGTTTTGTTTTGGTAAAAGATATCCATCAAGATGTTATATTAGGGGTAACTTTATTTCATAATATTATTGTCACGACCCAATTTCACATAAAGGTCGTGATGGCACCCAACACTACAGCTAGGCAAGCCAACTAATAAATTAAACATATATCGATTAGATTTAAATCCAAGAAAGTAATAAAAACATCAAATTCTACCAATGTGTGTGCCAAGACCTGGTGTCACAAGTGTATGAGCATTTAGTAGATTATACAAAACTCCAAATACTGTCTGAAATGAAATAGACAGAATGTAAATACAAGAAGAGACACGGGTAGCTGCAGAACGGCTCAGAAACGAAGCTCACCACTATGCCTCGGGATGACGTGGATATGTGATAATAGGTCCTCCACTAGTACCTGTCTTAGATCCTGCACAAAAAGTGCAGCAAGTGTAGTATGAGTACATAAACGTGTGTCCAGTAAGTATCAGGCCTAATCTCTAAGTGGTAGAGACGAGACGGCCGACTTTGACACTCACTATGAGTCAATAATAATAATTGAAATACAACTAGGATATTTAAATCAGTATAATTTACAGAATTTAAAATAATTTATTTAATCAGCGGAAATAATCAAATTCCTTAAAAAGCAACAATTCTCAATATATTAATTAAATTCATTCAATTCAAATAATTTCCAATTTATCAATTAAATATCATTTACATGAATAACAATTAATTCTTTAACAAGCAAGAATAATAATTCATTAAATTCCAAGGATTTTTCAATTTATCAATAAGCTTCGCAAGCTGAAATAAACTATTAAAGTATCGTATAATTATTATTATTAAGCACGATTTCTGCTGAGGACGTACGGCCCGATCCAGAGTGTCGTGTACACTACCGAGGGACGTGCAACGCGATCCATAGATGTATCTATCCTGCCGAGGCGTTCGGCCCGATCCACAAGAAAGGAGGACATTTTCTTATGTACCTCCGAAATGTGAGTATTTATTGTAATATTTATTCGAGAGGATAAAATTTTATTACAACAATTAATTAATCTAACAAGAATTTAGCATATGAGAATTTCATCTTTTAATAACCTTGTCTAACAATTCACAATATATATATATATATATATCAACTAATATCAAATAAACAAAGAATACCATTTACACAAGTAATTCATGCTTGCAAAATTTGAGGTCAATCGGACGCGATTTGATAGGTTTCGACATTGTTTGTAGAACTAGAAAGTTTCAAAGATCATTATGCTTGAATCTATGTTTGATTCGTGTTTTTTATTGTTGTTGGATGTGGTTTGAAGACTCGACTAAGTTCGTATGATATTTTAGGACTTGTTGGTATATTTGGTTGAGATCCCGAGGCCCTCGGGTGAGTTTCAAATAGTTAACGGATCAAAAAGGGGACAAAAATTGCTGCTGCAATTTTCGTCTGCCAGAAATCGAGCCCAGAATCTGCTAGAAATTGAGCCCAGAAATCGAGGGCTATGATCATAGCCATGATCGAGCCCAGGGTCGAGGGCCATGATTGAAAGCAGGGTCGAAGACATGATCGAAGGCCAGGGTCGGAGACCAGGGTCAAGAAGACATGATCGAAGGCCAGGGTCGGAGACCAGGGTAGAAGACATGATCGGCGTCCAGGGTCGAGGGCCATGATCGAGGACCAGGATAGAAGCCACGATCGAGTCCCAGGATTGAGGACTAGGATCGAGGACTTCTACGGAAGTCCAAGATCGATGGCCAAGATCGAGGCAGAATCGAGGTGGTCTGGGCAGAATTATAAAAATAGGGGCTTCGTCCCATTCGCCATTTTTGTCAAATTGGAGCTTGAGGAGAGGCGATGTTTTGGTAGATTTTCAAGGAAAACTTGAGGTAAGTCCCTTGTAATCATTTCTACTCCATAATATTGAATTCTTATTGAATAATCCGACTAGATTACATGATTTTGAGGTGTAAATCGGAGATTGGAACTTAGAAATTTGGAAATAAGATTTGTAGATTTTAGGGTTGAGTTGAGGTTGGATTTTGGTATAATTGATATGGGTAGACTCGTGGTTGAATGTGCTTTCGGATTTTGTAACTTATGTCGGGTTCCGAGACGTAAGCCCCACGAGGGATTTTTGAGCTAAAGTTTGGATGTTTATAGAAAATTAGCATTTTCTTATGAAATTAATTCCAATAAATTTTATTGACTGAAATGAATTATTTATGGCTAGATTCGAGGTGTTTGGAGACCAATTCACGAGGAAAGGACATTGTAGAATAAGAATTTCACGGGTTGAGGTAAGTAACAGTTTTAAATTTGGTCCTGGAGGTAGGAAACCCCAGATTTGTGTCATGTGATTATTTTAGAGGTGACGCACATGCTAGGTGACGGGCTGTGAAGACCCAAAAGGTTATCTTATGTTTTAGAACTTGAATCTGCGCTCTTAAACCTTACAAATCTCATTTTTACCCTCCTCGATTTATGTGCGAAGTCCGGGCAGGTTTCCAGAAAGCTTTTATGTTGAAAACTAATGAAGATATGAATGTTTTCCTTAAAAGTTGATTTTAGTTGACTTCGGTCAATATGTTTGGTAAACGGGCCCGGACCCGTGCGTTGATGGCCCCAGTAGGTCCGTATCGAATTATGGGACCTGGGCGTATGCCCGGAATCGAATTCGGAGGTCACTAGCTTGAGTTATGAATTTTTGATGAAAAATTAAAAGTTTAAAAATTATTTGTTTTTAAGAATTGATTGATATTTGGAATTGTTAGTATCGGGTTCATATTTTGGTTCCTGAGCCCGGTACTGGTTTATTTATTTAAGACCTGTATGTGAAATTTGTTGAGAAACGGAGTTGATTTGACGTGATTCGGACGTCCAGTTGAGAAAATAGATATTTTAAACTGTTCTTGAGAAACAGAGTTGATTTGGTGCTAAATTCATAGTTCTAGGTGTTATTTTGGCGATTTGATCGCGCGAGCAATTTTGTATGATATTTTTAGACTTGTGTGCATATTTGGTTTGAAGCCCCGAGGGCTCGAGTGAGTTTCGGATAGGCTACGGAGTGAGATTTGGCTTGGAAAAACATTACTGGGCATCTTATATTATTACAGGCTTCTGATCTCGCATTTGCGAGATCAGGCATCATAATTTCGACCTATGAGAGGTTCGCATTTGCGAGCTTCTCATCGCAAATACGAAGAGAAGCTGGGTCAATAGTTTTCGCATATGTGAGTTTTCTTTCGCATTTGCGAAGGGAGTCGGGGAAGGGCAGTGATCGCAAATGCGATCATTTAGTCGCATTTGCGAAGATTCAAGGTCGCATTTGCAAACTTATCTTCGCATTTGCGAAGGCAGCAGGAGTGTGAAGGGCTTCGCATTTGCGATGACCCCTTCGCAATTGCGAGCTTCGCATTTGCGAAGCTCAGGTCGCAAATGCGACATCTGCAGCTGATAACTTTGGACTTAGACGAGAGTTTTCATTCATTCTCCCATTTTTCAAAACCTAAACTTCAAGTGGCGATTTTCCAAAGGCTATTTCTTCCCCAAATCATAGGTAAATGATTCTTAACTTATTGCTTTCAATCTTTCACTACATTTTACAAGATTTCAACCAAAAATCTAAGGTTTGCATGATAGAATTAGGGGTTTTGGGTAGAAACTAGGGATTTCAAAATTTTGGGGATTTAGACCTCAATTTGAGGTTGGATTCCAAAACCAATTATATATTCGGGCTTGGGGGTGAATGGATAAATGGATTTTGGTCCGAACCTCGGGTTTTGACTAAGCGGGCCCGGGGTCGGTTTTTGACTTTTGTTGGGAAAACATAGGAAAACTGTAATTATGCATTAAAGTTGATTCTTTTAGTGATAATTGATGATATTAAACTAATTATGATTAGATACGAGTGGGCTAGAGGTGAATTCTAAAAGGAAAGTGATACTTGAGCAGTGAGTGGCTTGCGAAATTGAGGTAAGTGTTGTGTCTAACTTTTGCTTGAGGGAATATGTATTGTCTGAGTAATTGCTATGTGTTTTGTTGTTGAATACGATGTATAGTTGAGGTGACGAGCATCTATGCGTTGTGGTCGAGTCATAGTATGCGAGTGAAATTCCATTCTTGCAAATTTGTAGTCTTAAATATTGTTATCCATGCTTATTGTTGTTATTGAAATGTTGGGAGACTTGTATCCAATTCCACCAAGGTTGATAAAATTGTGAATATTAATTCGAGGTTGAGATGTTAAATTGTGATAGAAACCATTGATGAAATATTGATTTCTTTGTGAAACTACTCTCTATCCGTTGTTATTGATCTTGTGATTTGTGAGGAAGAGTGTAAAGCACGAAGGTTGATGTCACGACCCGAAACTAACCCCTATCGTGATGGCGCCTATCGTTGAACTAGGTAAGCCGACTCATTTCTAAAACAAACCAATATTTAATTTTAAAGATAATTCCAAGTTTATTTAACATAAAACCTCCATTTAAAAGAGTTCAAATCAAAGAAAAATAGAAGTGCGAAAAAGAAAAGCCCGACATCAGGGTGTCACTAGTCATGAGCATCTACTACAATCTGTCTAACAATATCAAGGCTAACTCAACCTGCAAAATAGCTAAATACAACTAGAGGGAGATAAGACGGAGAAGAGCAGGGGTTGTGATCGCCAAACAGCTACCTTGCTATCTCTAAGAAAAATTTGCAACCAAAACACTCAATAACTGCTACCGTGTCCAGCTACACCTGAATCTGCACACAAGGTGCATGGAGTAACATGAGTACGTCAACTCAGTAAGTAACAACAATAAATAAATACTGAGCAGTAGTGACGAGCAATAAAGCATATAACGTTCATATCATGAAATCTTAGTAAAGTACAACATGCTTTAAAAATCAGTGTTTGAATCAAATAATCTCGTTTAAACCCGGTTCCAGTAAAATCATTTAAAGATATTTTTCCAACAGTTTTTCAAATAAAGGCTCAATGCAAAGATGAACAAAAATGATGAAATCATAAACAGCCCCACGGGCAAACCTCACAGTCACTCGTGCCACTCGGGCATACCTCACAATCACTCTTGCCACTCGAGCATACCTCACAATCACTCATGCCTCCCAGTCACTCAACAGTCGGCACTCGCACTCACTAGGTACCTGCGCTCACAGGGGGTGTGTACAGACTCTAGAGGTACCTGCGCTCATGTGCGATAATAATAAAGTATGCTACAGGCAGCCAACCCCGATCCACACTCATCCTCACAAATCAGGCCCTCGGCCTCAATCAATCTTAAGTATGCTGCAAGCGGGCAGCCCCGATCCACACTCATCCTCACCAATTAGGCCCTCGGCCTCACTCAGTCATAAATATTTCAAGCCACTCGGACATTTCAGTAAAATAAGGCATTCGGCCCAAAACATTTATATGCATAAAAATAGAGTCATAAAAACTGAGTTATGCGGTAAACAAGTATAAACATGACTGAGCATAGATTTTCAATCGAAAACAATGAGAGGATGGTAAGAAATTGCCCCTAAGGGTCCAAACAGCATTAGCGCAAGGCCCAAACATGGCTTTCAGCCCAATTTACAGAAATCCTTTCTAAAACATATAAGTGTCAAATGGTTTCAACAAAGTATGCAACATTACAGTTGCTACGGGATGGACCAAGTCACAAATCCCCAATGGTGCACGCCCACAAGCCCGTCACCTAGCATGTGTGTCACTTCAAAATAGTAGAATGATACGAAATCCGGGGTTTCATACCCTCAGTACTAGATTTACAATCATTACTTACCTCAAACCGCGAAATTCTTATTCTGCAATGCCCTTTCCTCGTGAATTGGTCTCCAAACGCCTTGAATCTGGTCATAAATAATTCGTTTCAGTCAATAAAATTCATTGGAATTAATTACACAAGATAATAATGATTTTCCATAAAAGTCCGAAAATTAGCTCAAAAATCGCCCGTGGGACCCACGTCTTGGAACTCGACAAAAGTTAAAAAAATCCGGAAATCCATTCAACCACGAGTCTAACCATACCAATTTTACGAAATTTCGACCCCAACTCGACCCTCAAATCTTCGATTTAAACCAAGAGGGTTTTCAAATTTTCCCAACTAAATTCACCAATTAAATGATAAAAATAATCATGGATTCGAGTTATTTAACCAATATTGAGTTAAGAACATTTACCCCATTGTTTCCTCTTAAAATCACCCAAAATCGCCTCACTTCCGAGCTCCAAATCACCAAAAACTCCCATTTTCAGAACTTAAACTCACTGCCCAGACTTTTCTTCTTTGTGAACGCGGTCAGTGCCTCGTGTTCGCGAAGCACAAAATAACTCCCGTCTAAATTCCTCTTTCGCGAATGCGACATCACCCTCGCGTTCGCGAAGCACAAAGTGCCTCTGCCTCAATGCCTTCTATGTGAACATGTTCGAGCCATCGCGAACGTGATGCTTCTTTCCCCCTCCCTACGCGAACTTGACACCCTCCTACGCGAACGCGTAGACCAATTGCCTGGGGTCTTTGGTTGCTTCCTCTCTTCTTCGCGAATGCGTAACACCTCCCGTGTCCGCGATGCACACCCAGTCTAACCTTCGCGAACGTGAGCTTCTCTTCACGAACGCGAGCTTCTCTTCACGAACGCGAAGAGCAAATATTGCCAGCCTCCCAATTCCTCTTCACGAACGCGAGGCTCCACTCACGAACGCTGTGAAGGAAACCAGATGGTGCATCAGAAACTTTCCAGCAGAGTTCCAAGTTCAAAATCCAAACCGTTAACCATCTGAAACTCACCCGAGCCCCTCGGGACCTTAACCAAATATACCAACAAGT